>VZTI01004654.1:306512-336782 GCA_013397865.1 Struthidea cinerea
CTCACGTCGGGGCCCCTTACCCGGAGCCCCGGGGTGCTGCCGCCGGGGGCTGGGCTCTGCTGCTCGTGGTGGGCGCTAGGCAGCTGGTTCCCCGTCGCGGTAGCGCAGAGAGGACGGGGTGCGCTGGCCCTTCCCGGGTATTGAATTTTGGACAGCCCGTCCACTGCAATGCCCTGCGGGAAGCAGAGCCCTTCCGTGACACCGGCAGCCAGGAGGGTCAGCCGTGTCCTGGGGCGCATCTGGGACAGCATCGCCAGCCGGGAGAGGGAGGGCATTGTCCCGGTCAGCTCAACACAGGGGCGGCCTCACTTCGAGTGCTGGGAGCAGTTTTTGGGCACCACAGTATAACAAAGATATAAAGCCATTAGGGAGTGTCCAGGGGAGGCCTACAAAGATGGTGAAGGGTCTAGAGGAGAACTGTTTAAGGAGTGGCTGAGGTCACTTGGCTTGTTCCTAGAGGAAACCTCATTGTGGTCTACAATTTTCTCATGAGGGGAAGTGGAGGGGCAGGCACTGATNAGAGCCCTTCCGTGACACCGGCAGCCAGGAGGGTCAGCCGTGTCCTGGGGCGCATCTGGGACAGCATCGCCAGCCGGGAGAGGGAGGGCATTGTCCCGGTCAGCTCAACACAGGGGCGGCCTCACTTCGAGTGCTGGGAGCAGTTTTTGGGCACCACAGTATAACAAAGATATAAAGCCATTAGGGAGTGTCCAGGGGAGGCCTACAAAGATGGTGAAGGGTCTAGAGGAGAACTGTTTAAGGAGTGGCTGAGGTCACTTGGCTTGTTCCTAGAGGAAACCTCATTGTGGTCTACAATTTTCTCATGAGGGGAAGTGGAGGGGCAGGCACTGATCTCTTTCCTGTGGTGACCAATAACAGGACCCAAGGCAATGGCCTGAAGTTGTGTCAGGGGAGGTTTAGGTTGGATATCGGGAAAAGGTTCTTCACCCAGAGGGTGGTTGGGCACTGGAACAGGCTCCCCAGGGAAGTGGTCACAGCACCAAGCCTGACAGAGTTCAAGAAGCACGAGGACAGTGCTCTCAGGCACATGGTGTGGTTGTTGGGGCTGTCCTGTGCAGGGCTAACAGTTGGACTTGATTCTTCTGAGTCCCTTCCAGCTCAGAATATTCTGTGGTTCTGCAACACTTCCCACTGCTCCGCAGGCCCAAGGAGCAGCTCCTGTGCAGGGCCAAGGGTGGCTGGAGTGGGGCAGGCCCCAAGGACCTGGGCTTGCTGGGCAGGCACCACACTCCTGGCCCTTTCACTGATCTTGGCTGCCCTGTAGTGGGTCAGGCAGGAAAGGCTGGACTGAAGACTCCCTGAGGCCAGACAGCTGTATCCACCACGGCGCTGCCCCCAGCCCGCAGGTGAGGGGGCCATGGCTTCCTTGTCCCAGGCTGCTCCTGCTGTGAGGGTTGAAGTGCCTCACAAGGTGTCAGGTAGTGCTCTCCAAGAGTTTTTGTAAGTTCCTGGAGTTCTCGTCAGAACATGCACTACAGGATGGCAGCACTCTCCTTACCTGGGATCAGATCAGTTCCAATGGTGTGAAGGCTCTCTTGGCTGCTGGGATGCATTAATTCCCTCGATTGCCAGTCCTGATAGCCAGCAGGCCCATCAGGTTTGGTGTCAGTTTTTCCTTCAGGAGCTATAAATAGCAGAATCACACACTGAACATACTGTAACCCTTTCAAAACAAAGTATCTTCTTATGGTTGAAAACCACTCAGATTTATAGATCACACAAAACCAAAGAGACACTGATGCTGTCTAGATTACACTGGCATCCAAGGCTGTTGGTCAAGGATCTTGAATACTACTTTGGTGCATTGTGAGATCAACTCATTAATATAAATTTGATCCAGCACAGATGCAGGCACACAATTTTTAGCCCAAGCTAAACAACCGATGTTGGTTTTGTATTTTTACAGTAGCTAAAGGAAGAAGGGTGATACCTGATACAGTATCGTTACAGCAGCACAGGCAGGTGATACCTGATCTGGTGTAAAGCTTACCAAGTTAGCCTTGTCAACATTTTTTTAAAACAAATTAATTTAAGCCAAAAAAACAACCAGACTCAGCATTCTCTGTTGCACAGTCTTGACATTTTTGATCCAGCTGAGAACCGTAGTGTTGCATTTACTCTGTCATCAAACGATGGCCTAACAGGGTGAAGTTATATTCACTGAATAGAGAGTGGAGAAGAAAGGTTGCTTACTCTTGACCCCTCTCAAAGGGATGGTCTCAGTTTCCTTATGTTCTGAAGACCAGTGCGAGCTGCCAACTTTGGCTGTCCTTTGGACTTTCAGCTGCTGACATCTTCCTCGTCGTGTCCTCCTTTTGCAGGACTGATCTTTCAGCAGTGCATTATCTTTAGTTTTCTGTCTTCTCAAGCCTGGGGGCTGTAGGTGGGACTGAAGGATCCCTTGTCACAGCTATCAGTCTGTTGGCTGTCTTTGTCTACAGGATCCTGCTCGGTTCTCTGCAGACTAGCTCCAACGCAAGGAACCCCACATGACTGCCATATAAAAGCATTTCCTGCATTCACCAAAACACTTTGAAATTCTCATACAGAATTATAAGATTATTTTTAAATTTAGTTGTAGCATTTTCACAATTAAAAGGGACTGCAGAAAATTTACTGACCCATAGGGCACAGAATTACAGTGGCAAGCTGCACCAAACAACACTTGCTTCCTCTTTGCTGTGCTGGAATTTTTGTTAATAGAAGTTCAGGATGAGAATGGGCTCAGTGAGCTTTAGATGGAGAAAGTGGGACTGAAGCAGACAGATGCCACCAATCTGCACTTTGCCAAAGAAACCTGGTCCAGCCTGGGTGGCTCAGCCAGATAAGGTGCAGTCCCAGTTTGACATATATGGCAATATGTGGGATAATCACTGTATAGGCAGCCACACTTCCATTATCAAGATTCAGAAAGTCGAACTAACAGTAAAAAAGATTTGGTTTTATTCCCTGCTTCAGCTGGTGTAGTGGCTTGCCTGATCTCTGCATGTAGGGGGGCTACCACTGCACTGAAACTTAAAGCAGACACCTCACTTGAAGCAAACAGAGAGCTCTAAGTACAGACAGCCTCTGAGTGCATAGGATAAACTTCTACATGACATAGAATAAATTATCAGATTTCATTATTAACCTATTTACTTGACGTTCCCTCAGATGGTCTTGATCCAACACATATTTATTCTGATGGATAGCAGGATGGATACTATCCTGATGGATAGTAAGCACACAAGGATCTCTATGGTTAGGACCATGTAGTCTAAGTAAAAAACAACTTACACATACTTTACAAGTTAAATTAATATTTAAATCAGTGTCTATTAGTAGCTCCACAGCATCATTATTCTCCACCTCTAAATTGGGAAGGCTATTCTGTTGCACAAGACCTGGCAATTACTGCTTATTAAGACTAATTATTTTAATCTATTTCCATGTTTTATTTCTAATTAAGTATCATTAGAATAGAGAATCACTTTCATATTCCTTTAATGCTTAATTTAGTAAACATTCCCTTTGGAAAGAGCACAACTGTGGTTTGCATGCTAAATACTTGGAAATGATGAATGGAAGTTACCTAAAATTCAAAAGCAGGAACTAGCCCTTGACAGCAGACAGATCTTATGTATCTGTTCTTTCAAGGAGGCATTTCATTTTCCACAAAAAATGTTACTCTTGGCACTGACCTTTGCTGAACCATATTATGCTAATTAAAAAAAAAAAAAAAGTGGAAATAAAACATCTCCTTGATTGCTGGCAAGGTCAGGCACAGAAGCAAGCAGAGAGCAAGCTGTGCTGGGGAGCATCACTTGGGCTTTCCTGCAGTGCCAGGGCTGACCACCACAGCAGCTGCTGCTGAACACATGCTCTCCACTGAGATGCACCAGATAAATGACATTAAAATCTTGTTGTAGGAGTGGGTTGGCTTGGTTGTCATACACAATTCATTTTGGTGTCTGCAGACAGAGCCTGTAGATGGTGATAGTTAAAAGGGAAGAAGCATCTTCGAGCAGTGAGAGAGGGTCTGGTGGAGTCAACACCCACAAGATGATCTTGATCCACTTGTCAAGAACTGCTGACCAAGGTTAAATCATGGTTTTACCAGCCAACCTCTCATAATACCTAAAGGGAAATGTTTTCTTTTGTACTTCACTATCTTGTTATGCCTCCTGATTAGGCTTGCATGGCTTCATTAGCTTGGATCTCTGCTTTTGAAGGAGTTTCACATTCACGATTTCTTCTTCTGCCTCTCACCCATGCCTATGCCTTAATGCAGTCAGACTCTTTTTTATCAAAATGCTTTCACCAAGCTGCAGAGTGTGTCTCCTGCTGTGAAATGAGAGTGAGCTGCGTAAGTCTTTGCAGCCTGTTGGTCATTTGCTTCTTCTAATGGTAGTAATAAAAAAAATACTTCTATCATTCAGTGGAACAAAATTAGCTAAACCTTCATGTCCCCAGCAAAGGAGCATCAGCTCTTTCTTTTAGTTTATAAAAAATTAGACATCGGGGTTTAAGTCAGTTCCTGAGGTTATTTGTCAAAGAAACTTCAAATCTGTAATACCTTATGCAGACAAGACAAGAATTTGTTCCAGAATGAAGCAAAACCCCCCAAATTCAGTTGTAAGAACTTTAACAATTTTCTGTGGAACTATGATACTTTTTTCAGTCTAGGCTCAAAGCAACAGGTAACGACTCCCTCCTTAATTGAGGAAATACGTCCTACATTCTTTAGCCTAGAAATTTAAGGAAAGCTGGAAAGTAATTGTTTAATTAAAACCTGAAGGAATGTGAGAGGATGACTAACTGCATGACTTGGCTCTGATAGCATCACCAAATTACTCTTCAAAAAGAGCCTCCAGCAAGCCTGGGCTCTCATGACATAACAAAGCCTGTGTTTTATTTATAAGGTTATCATGGCTTTCCTGTAACAACACATGAAAATGTGCCATTGCTGCTGGGCGTACAGCCCGTGTGAACTTGGTAGGATTTTGGCAAAATACCAGTGAAAACAATCCCGTTGTATGAACTAACACCAATGTGTGACATAAATGCAGCAAGAGGATTTTAAAAGCAAAGGCTTTGAGCTCATAACCCAAGAGGCCACAGCAGATGAATTTGAGGAGGAAGGCAGAGGCAAAAAGGCTGCAATTCTTTGCTTGTGCAAGAGCCAGGTCTCGAAAAGATGACAGAAGGAGAAATTGCAGTATAACAGCAGGATTAAAGTCTGACTGAGTACAGATAAAATTTCAAAACACCCAGCTTGAGACAACATTGTGGGCATGACTGATACTGATTTGCCTCAGGAATTTTAATATTAATTATGTGGTAGTAAATATGTGCAAAGTGTCTTAGCATTCTTTAGTGACTCTGACCTTCACCCATTCACCAGCTCATTTATTTGCTAAATCCACCAGCAGTTTCATTTGCTACAGGACACCTGCCTGAAAGCCCAACACTGGCCCAAGAACATTAGCATAAATTAACCTTGTAAAAATGTAGGTTAGAAATGCAAACGTTGCTTGCCATAAGGGAAGAACTTCTGACCCAGTCTTCAGCCAGGGAAGTTTTAGCCATGCCTGACCAGGACTGTACCTGTTGCCTGTGCCAGCAGGGTTTCACTGCTGTCCCTGACACACTACTGCACACAATCAGTCTTTGAAAGACTCCTCAGACTTCTGTTTCTCTGCTAGCTGTGGTGTGGGCAGTCTTTGTCCAGGAACTGAGAGAACAAACCCATTCCAGCAGGCAATGGCCAGAATCTGTATTCTTTTGAATTTCTGTATTTGAACTGCTAAGAGGTTTAAGAAAAGAAAAAAGGAGTGAAAATTATTCCTGATTGAGACTTCACACCAGGAAAGTTAGGAGTAACTCCGTAGAATTTAGTGGTATAAACCTCTACAGCTTTGCATATTTAAGGTGCTAAAAATCATATTTCAGACAATGCTGCCATCTGTATTTTAAAAGAGAGGTTACTCTGAAAAGGGATGTGTGAGCATGTTAATATGAGGTTACAGGTATTGCCCTGATCCTGCTTACTGTGCTGCTTACTGAATTTGGTGAGAGGGGCTATTATTTCTAGAAAAAACATGAGGAAATACTGACAGAGTAATTACCCTGATTCTGAACATCTCACGCAATTTTTTTCTTCAGTTATGCTATTTTATGTCTTTGGGTCCATTATTTTACAATGTCAATCACCTACAATTGCAGTAGACTTCAAGTTATTCCTTGTAGGCAGAATAAGAAGATCTAAGTGATAATGCAAAGCTGCTGTTTTGAGCTATTTATGTAACTATTTAAAAACTTATTCTTAGAGCAAGGACTTCTACAGCATGCAGTTCATTGCTTACTGCTCCTTCTACTCATTGGATCTGTCCTGCATCATAGTTGGTTTTTCTCTGGAAATCATTAAGGCTTGATTATAGCAAGGATACACATCTATTTTTGTAAAGCTCCCAAGTGAACATGACATGCTATCTTCCAGAGCCTCTATTTTGATCCTGAAAATTGCAGGCCTCAGGTAATCATCAAACCCACTAGCTTAAAAACATTACTAAGCTCAGTCTTGAGTAATCAAAAAGCTATAAAACATACACAAGCTAGACAGCAAACAAGGCTGCTGGGAAGAAAACAAATATCTAAAATTCTGGTGATCAAGAAACCGTTCTTTTATACTTTACATAATTATTTAAAAGCTTAAATATCCTTTCTCTTACAGTTTCTGCCTGCAGTTTTAAGGACTTTTCCACCTCACAAGTTGCTTCAACAGACACGTTAAATTGGAGTGAACAGCATCACCTACTCTTCAGCTGTAGGAGATCATAAGGATAAGATAAATGACTAGGTAAAGTGGGGGAGAAATGAACTTTGTGGCTCACAGTTTTCTGGACAGGTATTATTGCACTAACAGTAGTAACAAAAATGCATCTGAGTATTATAAGTTTTCTGTTATTTTAAAGTGTATGTATTCTGGAGAGATTGAATTTAAAACATGCTTTCCTGAAGATTAAAAAGAAAATCCAGAGAAAATTGCATTCAGTCATAACATACAATATATTTTCCAGATTTTAGCATAGTGGCTCAGCAGTAATAATACACTTTTCAGAATTTAATACAGATATTGAAAACCAACATTCCTAATGTCAGGTAACTGCCATTTAGGTCTATCTGTGCACCTATACACAGCAGCAGCATAAGTGAACCACTACTCTCCACGCTGGTTTTGGAGGCAACCAACAGCCTGAACAACATTATCCTGAAATGAATGCAAATGAAGAGACCTTTTTCAGTCTCTACCTTGTCCTTGAATAGGGAGGGAGAAGAGAGCAGTAAGGCAGAAGTCCCACAGGTCACTAAATCAGGAAAAGGAGCAGCATATTACCACTGATTCATTTGTGCCACTTATAGGACAATCTCCCTCTTGTGCAGGACACAGGCCAGGCTTAGCAAAAACAAGATAGAAACCTCAGTCTAGATTTCAGCTCTTGAATATTGAACTATCCGCATTTTAATACAGTTAAACCTTAATGGGAAGGATGGGTTTCTAGGGTTTCCAGGCTGCTGTGCAGCACTGAAGCCCAGTTATCCTGGGATCTCAGGCTTTTCCAACCAGCATGATCAATGCTGAAGGCCACTGTGCTACCTGTACACTGCGAAGTACAAGAGGTGCAGTGCCACACTGACAATGCCTGGAACAGGAGCGGGGTGGTGGCAGGGGCACCTAAGCTGTAGATGCTGTCAAGCTGGGACTGAGGTGGGGTAGGAAGCAGGGCAAGGTGCTGCTCTCTATGAGAGGTGGCAGAGAAAAGATCCCCACCCTGCCAGCCAGAGTATCAATCTGTGCTATTTCTGCAGCTTTCTGCACACATCTCATTTGTACAATTAAAGGAGAGAGGATGATTCCCCCTGCTTCTAGCTGTTCATCACTAGATGAAAATGCAGCCTGGGGGTCCAGATCCACCCCTCACTGATGCAATTTTGTTTTGAAATTAACTCCCTGGGGAGATAAGAGGTCCGCTCAGAGCCTTTGTTGTGATCCAAGACAAGCTTTGGGTGCCATTTCCCAGGGCAACACCATGGAAAGTACTGAACCTAATCAGAAAGCTACTGTGATGCCCAATTACCTCACAGGTGTTATTTATGTATTAGAAACTTACTAATAGTTATATAAAATAACAGCAGAAAAGCTCCATCAAGGACTTGTGTGAATCACTAGTGATCCTCCACTGCAGTTGCAAGACCACTGACAAATTCAAAGTAAAGCTCATTGCAGAATCTTGAATCACAGCAGCAAACGCTGGGATGGGATGGTGCTGGTATGAAGAAGTTACATCATCAAAAGCAAAAAGAAGCGATTTAATCCCTCAGCTGACAATACCTGCTCCAGATATTTAGCCAAATTTGAAAAGTTACATTTGAAAGCAAATATAAAGGTAAATATGCAATATCTTTCTTCACAAATACTCATCTTGCTTCCTTCAATCTTAGTAAATAATTCAGTGGACAAATAACATGAATGTTTCAGGAGTCAATACAAATGAAATGAACTGTCACCATGGAAAGTATTAATATACTTCATAATAAAAGTAGATTCTCTCATTTGCAATTTTGACTGAAGTGATGATTTTAAAAAGATATTTTTAAAAATTTTCCCCTCAGCATTTCACTAGAGAACTAACAGCAGCTCCAGGCCAGTCCCTTTCCGAGCAGCAGTGTGAGCATGTAGCTTGAAGAGAAGTTCAGCATTCAGAAGTTCACAGGTACTCTTACAGAACAGCTCTTGCACACTAAACAGAACAGTGTTTTCTTACCACAGCTCCCAAGTTTTCTTTTGCTTATTTTCTTTGCCAGAGAGCAGGGGCTGAGGCTGCAAACTGGCCCCTATACTGTCACTGGCCCTCTGGATGCCACAATTTGGAGTCCACACCTTAAGGCTCTGTAGCCACCAGCCTGCATTTCCTCAGTGCATTAGCAGGACCTCAGAAAGCAAACGAATATACGACAGTGGGAACAATGGTGAAATATTCTGAGGTTTTGTCAGCCACTCCTTCATTCAATATTACACCCTCCTTCAGAAAACACCTCAGAACAAATTAACATCCATGTATTTTTAAATCAGTCATATTGTTGTGGGAATAAAAAGCTCTAAGAAACAAGTCAGATTCATAAATGAAAATGTATTTCACCTTTATACATGCTATACAGGTCATGCAAATACAGAAATCTACAGGTTATACAATGACACCATAATAAAATATAATATGACATTTGTCAAACACAATGTATTACAGCAAAACAAACTGTTTCTGTTTGTTTATTATTTAGGAAATAGATGAAGGACTAATTTGGAAGACACAGTACCATGCTACAGCTTACTGCACAGTCAAAAGAAAGTATTTCTTTGAAGTACACTAACATAAATAGAGCTGGGTTGTTGTAGGTATGATTTTTTTAGGCATTGCACATCATGTCACTGGTTACTTTCCAATTGCTGACTTTTAAGAGCACAAGAATGGTGCCACAACTGAGCTCAATCTACGCTGTGAACTCTTATACATGGAAAAAAAAAAACAAGCTAAACACCCCCTCCCCCAGGTTTTCACATCTTTTGTGTTAGTGTCCAAAGAGAGTTGTATTTATAATTTATTCTTAGAAGGGACTGGACAAAATGTCCTCAAAGCAGCACCTGATCTAGCATAAAAGTTCACCAAAACAAATAAAGTTAACACTGTATGGCACATGACATCCTGACCTTGTACATCTTGATGTGGACTGTTCCACACAGATGTTTACAGAACGTTAAGGGCCCCCAGTGTTCCCTGCGTGTGTCTTGGCCTTTGTGTTTCTGACATTCACTTATTGTTTTGCTGCTGACCAAATCCCATTTTGTTGAGCCTACAGGAAGACAAAATACTTCTCTGTGTGACAGAAAGCCTGCTGGTAACAATCAAGCGTCTGCATCTTCAAAGGTTAACGTGTTACCTCACCCTCCTGATCACTCACTCGGATCTACTACAGCTATACTACATACATATTAAGGGGTTACACTTGGCATTTTGCCTACTTTGCTTACAGGTGTTACACAAATATGTTTTTAAACACAGTTGATAGTTGCTCCCAGACTAATTAATATTAACCAGTAAGTGCCACTAGTGACTAACAGTGTCAACATAATCATAAGGGGATAGTTCCCACACTCCACAGTCAATAAGAAGGCTCTTTTTGATTCCAGCAGCTATATTTTTTTCAAGCCTCTTCAGCTACAGTTTTGAATTACACACCTCATAAAAGTTGCCAATAACTCCTTATTAAAGACAAAAAAAGATAGGCACAAAACTAAAGTACAGTATATTATTTTGTTTCAATGCACTGTGGGCAAACCCCATCATTATTTACAAAAAAAAGATGTCTAAATGGATGTATGATCAATCTTAGGAAAGAATTATTTAAAAATAAAATGCACAGGTAAAAATCACAGTGAAGTGTTGAGATGAATTTTAAATTAGGAGAAGAAATAAGTGCTTTATTAGCAGCTAAAGCTCAAATTCTAATGCACGCTCTGTCTTCCCTGAAACCATCAAGGCTCTAGATCATTGGTTCCTACCAAAAGCAGCCAGTTATTCAACATGTTCCCTGGGAAGACAAGTTATATTCAGCTCTAGTTATTTGAAATCCAGTGTTCAAGGACTGCAGAAGCTTTTTCAAGTGACAAGCTCATATTTTACTGCCAGTAGCATCACAGGGATATATATCCTCCAGAAACTGTAACCTCTGTCAATTAAAAAGAGAGAGAAGAATATCAAGTCAGCTACGCAAGTTAGATGACCTCAGTTTTGTGATTTAGAATAGACTCTTCTAAAAAACCTGACTATGGCTTTGTACTTGGAAACTGTCACTGAAGCCTATGGCGTTTTACTATGCTGTTTTCAGGTATGTGATTCTACACTGCAAGTTTTATAGCAGCAGCAAAGAGTAAGCAGCAGCAATAACTACTATTGCCTAGACTGGCCCCACTTTTAACTGTTTTCTTCATGCAAATAGGCTCCAAAGATATACAGGAAAGGTACTGTATTAATGAAGAAATTCTGGATGCATAAAGGAAATGTTTCCATTTACCAGATACTTGTGGTTGCTATGTTACAGTCAGTTTGCATATGACGCCAATTCTCAGACAGCTGCAAATATCAAAGATTATGATGAATTTAAATACCTAGGGGAACAGCTTTCTTTCTCTCTCCACACTGCTGTGTACACCTTCTGTAATTTTCTGGGAAGCTAGTAAGTAAATTACAGCAATTTATTATACCTAAGATGTTTATCACAATACTGTACCTGTATCTGTTCTGCTGAAAAGAGAGGCTGTCAACAGATAGAATTAAGTGTATTTTCCTGTCCTGGGCTGTTAAATCCCTCAATCAAGTTTTTGTTACAGTCATCTAGGCTAAGGGTATCACTGGACATCTTGGAGTAGGTAGCTTGGCCTGTGAAATCCAAGAGGTCTTCAAGAGCCTTGGCATTACTTGTCCCATTTTGGTCCAAAGAAACACCTGGCATGAGTTCATTCATGGGTGAATATTCAGGGATAGAGATAAGTTCTTCTTTTGAAACTGGGCTGTACAAAAGATAAAGGAAAGAAAGACACAGAATGAAGTGTGTATAACTTTTCATTAAGCAAGAATCAAATTAAACCTCTGACTGTTCAGAAACTACCACTCATCTTAAGGCAGCTGCAGCAAGCCTTTACATAAAGAATGTCCTAGTCCAAAGAAAAAGATATTGCCCTGTTCAGGATGGAAGGTCATACCTAACCTATGTCCCTTAATGATTAAGGTTTGTGGTAGCTGTGTGACACGAGCACTCATCTCCTGAACCCACATCTCTGACAATTTACTGAACTGCATTTACTGATCATTATTTCAGCCCCTGCACCATTCCTTTACATAAATGTTTATTGCACCTTTCACATTACTGTCCTGATCCTGCAAACACTTAAAACATTTCACAACTTAAATAAAAAGTTATTCTTAAGACCTTATGATATACTTCTGATATAGAAATCCCATAATTAAATTTAAGAAATGCTGCAACCAGCTGCTTTGCTGAGACTAGCAAGGCTAGTGCATTTTAGTTTGGAGAAGAGAAGGCAGAGTAAGGTTTTCACAGCCATTTCTAAACCATGATCTGGTAGATGAGTTTAGGGCAAAACTATTGTGCATGAAATCCTGCAACACAAAATGTAAGGGGTGCCCAATGCCACCAATAAGAAACCGGGCTTAATAGGGATCAAAGAACATAATCTACCCAGTGAGACGGTACTGTACAGCTGCTTCCAGGAGAGGTTCTGGACACAAACATCAGCAGATTAAAAAAAACAGTTGGATAAACTCATGGGCAACACGTCAACCAGTGGCCCCTTAAAAGGCCAAGGCAGAGTTGCACCCTCAATATCCCTAAGGCAACACTTCAGTGTGGTCTTGGATTGCAGGAAGTGGTGGGCTCAGGTGCTCTCCCTCACTAGTTTTTCTTATTGATACTCTCTGAGACCAAATAATGGGCTACAGGGACTTCTAATTTGTCCCAGTAGGGCATTTTCTACATATTTATGCATATTTGCTGAAAATACAGAAACAGTATAAGAGGTTCAACTGGCTTACTGATTAAAGGAGAAAAGTATAAAAATTCCATGTTTAAAATTCAGACTTAGCTTTGTCTTGGCAGCATTAAATTAACTGCCAATGTATAAAGATATGTAAATAAAAAAACTTAAATTAAAAATCCTTCTTTTCTGCACGTCCTGCCATCAAAATGTGAGAGTATTTAAAATCACAAAGTTATTAACTGATTTCTATACATTTCTACTTGTTAAGTACTTAAAATTCTAAATCCATTATTTTCTTTATTCTGTTTGTATGGAGGCAGAAATGCTCATGCCTCACAGCTATGCAGCCAAATTAAAAAATGGTGCCATCAGAACAATATCTAGAGTAGCTGCTTTCACAAAACTGTCTGAAAGGTTTGGGCAAACTTGCATGGAATCCGTAAGTAAGGACTGTGGAAGGATTTCAGAGTCCTTTCCCCCAAATATGTGAGAATGAGATGAGGTTCTGTGGCTCTTGTCTCAAACATCCTGGCAGGAGCAGAGCATACCCAGCTGCCACCCTGGGGGGGACATGAGAAGCAAAGTAGTACAGTATTAACAAACAAAACCCCAAATCCTGTTTCTCATATGAATTGCACAACCCCTATTGGTAGATCCGGTCTGTACCTCACATCCATGGACTGAACCTCATCTGTTGAATCTTCCATGCTGTTTGATTTCCCATCAACAGCTTCCAGCTGAATAAGTCCCGAAACTGACTTCAGTCCATTAGCAACTACATCTTGGGAAGGGATTACAGAAGCAGCACTTTCTAAGCTTTTATTTTTCAGGCAGGTTGCCAATCCATTGATCTCTATAAAAGAAGGTTAGAAATTATGACAGTAGAAACTTCATTATTTAAATAAAGTTATAGATTGAGTAGAAAGGAAGACTAACAATGCAGTAGAGACTCAGTTTAATCCATGACTCATCATACTATACTGTCATTCCTCTATTCCACTCCAAAACTCTCTTTATGCTTTAAATTTAATTTACATTTTTTAAATTTGAGGAAATAGGAAGAGAATGTTTTATCTTTTATGTCATGTACTAAAAACTTTAACCTGGGGAAGAAAACAAAATATAGATAAATGTCAGATATGTCTATTTTATTTAATAATCCTGTAAATAAATATACTTTTTTCTATAAAGTCAAGTTAAGTGTAAAATTTAGAGTCATACTGATGCCTTTTCCTGGCCTTAAAATCAAGAGGCAAACACGGTTAGAAGGGAAAAAGGGATTTTACCTTGGTGTTTATTTTAAGGATCCTTAGGTGCACTACGTCCAGGTCAAATGCACCTCCATGCACATCGCAATGCACACACAGAATAGATCAGGTATAGCATTATAGGTCTTACTAATTAGCATATCTATCAAAGATTCCCCAATGAGAGGCTCGAGTGAGCCCCCCTCCCCAAGGAACCTTGCCCTGGATGGTTCTATCTAAGTGTACAAAATGTGCTCTGGAGAGGACCTTGGGGTCTGGGGCACACTGATCCCTAACTACGAAGCTTCTAAAATGTTGAGTCTCCCAGCTTAACAAACAAGTCCAAGGATGCAGGCAAAAAGCACTAAGAATACAGAAGTTCTAAAAAGGTATAACAGGGGTATAAAAGAAAAGGCAAAAAATCATCATGGCATCTATACTATGAAAAGCTTGGTTGTGTGCAAAGATTTTCTGCCTACAAAATTTGAAGGTAGATTGCAGCAATCAAATATACTGGCAGATTAGAACTTTTCATTTACAAAAATGCTACGTCAGGTACTAAAATGGAGGAGAAACTTTATTCTGCTTTTGCTTAAATGGCAAAGCAAAGCTGTCTCTGGTTTCTAACATTTGTCACTGATGCAAACGTAGCTGTTCTTTTTGAGATGAAAGCAAAGAACTTATGATAATACACAGTGCTCTGCCTCAGATCAAAAAATTCTGAAGAGAACCAACTGTAAAAATAGGTCAGAAAAATATGGCAATTTTTACCTGGCTGGTTGAGAACAAGGGCCTTTGGTTGCTTTTCCACATTCAAAGTTGATGGTATCTCCAGTTTTGGCTCTTCCTTCTGAAATCAAGTAATGCCTCAGCTGTATTAGACAAAGGACTGTAACCTTCATGGAACTAATTGGACTCAAAACTTGTGAGGCTGCCCAGGGCCACAGGGTGATAAAGACCATCAACAGCAAGACAGGACTTTTTTTCCCTTTTTAGTTAGGCATAGCATTTTTTTTAAATTCAAAAAGAAAACATTTTCTGAAAGTAACTGAACAAACAGTTTCCTTAGTAGGTTAGAAATGAAAACCTGACTGTCACTTCATAGCTGGACACAATTGCCTTCTTTTTAATCCCGCATTCCTGACAGGCTTAACAAAGAGAGCTCAGTAACCAACTCACTGGCTGGTACAAAGCAGGAAGACACATCAACGGCAGCAAACATTACAGCTCCAGCATCCAGGAATGCATTGTTGGCCCTTGCTAGATAGTGAGGGGGTTACCTGCAAAGGCTGCATAAAAGCTGTGTCTCTGTGGCAGTGACTGCGACACAGCAACAGTCACTCCCAGTTTGAAATGCATCTAAAATTTGGGTCTAGAGTGTACCTAAGTACACTTACTAGGATGGAACTACCCTACAATTTAATTTCCACGTATGAAAATCAAACAAAAACATCCACATACTGTTTCATACCTTTATTTCTGGGGTTTCGCTCTTCCTTGTTCTCTTCATTATTTCATCTATTCTCTATAAAGCAAAACAAATTAGAGGATGAGATGGCGGACAGAATATGTAACACAAGAGACAGAAAGGAGGAAAAAAGACAAAAAGAAACTTTTCTTTACTGTCATGACATCATCTCTGCCTGTCTTGAAAAAGGGAGAACAAATAAGAAAAATAAAGAAAATGAAAGATAGAAAACATCTTGGAGCTGGCTTTCACCTATCAGATCTTATAGAACATGACTTTCTCAGTAGATGCACTTTAGAAACAAGCACTTTAATACCAGGTGTTTGCAGGTATGAGTTATGCTCAGTTCTGGAACAAGACATTTGTTTAAAACCAACTGTATTTATTTTAATCTAGTTGCTTTTCCAACTATTTCCAAACAGTTCCTTTAAAAATAGTTAGCCTTTTTGGAAAAGAAGAGCAAAATGAAATATCTGAAGTTATTCTTGCCGGAAATGTGTAAGGCATGATCCTAAAATACTTTTGTTTTTCTTCTTTCTTCATTATAAAAAAAGGAAATTATTTGAGATTTAAAACACTTTGGTTTAGTATTCTAATCTGCAACTGCAGCATACCTCTAGTTCAGTGGTGAACAGTTTAAAACATACTGGAATAACATATATGGATAGATGACCCTTTGTAACCAGACAGGGGTTCTGCAGCTGCTCTCTCTTTCCTGCCACACAGCTGTAAATGAAGCTAATTTAGGCAGCTTCAGCCATTTCCATGTGCAGCAGTGGCCAGCCAGTCCTGCTCCTCTGCATAATGCAACCAGAGACAGCCAGGTGGGGGAAAAGCTGTTTGTTACTCACCAACTTTCTCAATTAATGACACAGAGCTTTTGTTGAGTAAGTTTTAAACAAAGTCACTCATGTTTCTCAGTAGTTTGTGATGTCCTGGGTTGGGCAGCAATCGACATTTGCCTTGGCATGCCATTCCCTGTTTGTCTCAGGCGTTTAACTTTTCAGGTAGAGGCTGGCTCTGTGCCAGTAGAAAGTCCTTTGCCTTCAGCAATTCCACTTTGTTACAAATTTTGATGTCCATGTTCCCCTCACAGGCAAGTAGTAAATACTAAGTTTGGCGTAACTATTGACCTGTAATCCCTCCAGATTATTGTTAGTAGATACTACTGGGTGCTTCCTGGGTTATGTATTTAAACAAGAAATGAAATAGTTATCCTGAGATGCAAATACCCACCTTCTTCCGCTCCAGCCTTTCTTGCTCAATTTGCTGCATGATTTGTTCCCTTTCAAGACGAAGTTGTTCAGCTGCTTCACGGGCTTTGATTTCTGCTTCCTCCCTCTAATTAAAATGTGCAAAATATGTTAGTGTCATTATTTATTTCAGGCAAACTACCAAATATTAAGAAGTATTTTTTTACATGTATCAAAATTTCACATTTCTGTTTGAGGTGATACCTGTTTCTCAAGTTTGGCTTGGAGCTCTTTTTCTTGCTTTTCCTTTAGCATCTGTTCTTCCTCAGCTCTTCTCCTGGCTTCCTCTTCTGCCTTTTTTCTAGCTGCCTCTTCTTCACGTTTTCTTTCCTCCTCCTTCTTACGAGCTTCTTCTTCCAGACGAAGTCTTTCTTCTTCTGCCTTTCTTTTCTGTTCTTCTCTTTCAAGCCTGCAAAAAATATAACAGAAGGTTTAAAAGGCTTCATCTGAGCAGATGCTCAATATTCAGGTTGCTATCAAGCTTTTACTCCAATCTTATTTTTAATCTAATATTTCATAGAAGTTATTATTTCCATTGAAAAAACATGTGTGATCAAAGAAAACATTTCTGTTCTAATTTCAATTAGAGTGTCAATAACAAAATTAAGTTTCAAGAATATAGACATCCCTCTTCCCCTGCACTTGACACCTGGAATGCTGGTATCTATAAATAAGCAAATTCTTTTATCCTTTGCTTTATCTGAAGATAAGCAGATGGGATGAGTAGCAGCAAGGTCCACAAAACACAGTGGAATACTGGAAGGAGTGGGTCTAAATTCCACCTGTGTTGTTCCCTGGCCCACTGAAGGACATCATGCTCCTTAAGAGTTGTTTTGTAAGTGATCATTCTTCTCATTCTATCAGGGCCAAAATGGCAGGAGCTGGTCATTCCACTCCCACCCCACCCACTGTGTTTTTAACAAGAAACCCCAAACTTGAATCTAGACAAGCAGAATTAGTGATTTACTACTATGGGTTTGAAGGAAGTGCATGATTTACTGACACTTGCAACCAGCATCCCATACAGAGAATCACCTAAAAGCCTGTTCCCAGAATAGAACCAGAACTTCACTGCTCAGACACAGCAACCTTCATTCTGCCACACTAAAAGCCCTCAATGCCTGCAGCAGAGTTGGGCATGAAGATGAACTTCAGGTTAATTATGAATGATTCAAGCCTTGCCATTTAATGCATATCCTGCTGCTGCAAGACTGTTTCTGCTACGTGATCTAGCTCATTTAAAGCCACCTCAAATGTTTTTTTACCATGTAAAATACTTCAGGTATGTCCAGACTGCAGTGTGCAGTACATTTCAGCATGGACATGCCTGAAGTATTTGGAAAAGTAATAGTTTATTCAGGGTTCTTGAAGAGACCAAATTATTATTTTCCAACTTCACTAGTCATAGAGACTGCAAAAGACACTAATGAAACATGAGTCTGAAATTAAAGAAATTAAAAAATACACGTAAACTCCCACTCGATTCCAAAATTTCCACAGCTTCAAGCATCTTCAGTGATACATGTTAAATTACGAGGTAATAACTTTCACAAAGCAATAGAGATACCTTTCCCGTTCTTCTCTTTCCTGTCTCTCCCTTTCCTCTTGTTCTTTTTGCAGGCGGGCCTGTCGTCTTTTTTCAGCTAGAATTTTTGCAGCTTCTTCTGCATCACTTGTTCCTGCTGTGATCTTCCCTAGGAGAAGACAACCAAGGGTGGAAAGTTAGGCAGGGAACAAAGAGAGTGTCCAGAAATTCCAGGTTTGTACAGAGGCTGAAATGAGCCTGGTTCAGAGTGGTAAGACACCTTTTTAAAAGCACACTTCAGCATTTTCAGCAGAGAGAAGATGGAATAGATAAGGGCATCCCTGGATGTCAGCATTTTCACATCCTCATTAACAGTGAGGTACATTAGTGAAAACTATGTATTTACAGGTTCCAGTATGTATCTTTACACATTCTCATAAGCCTGTGACTGAGCAGCTTCATGAAATGAACGGCTCATCACTGTTTAAAAGTCTCAGAGTCCCATGATATCTTGCAATAATGTCTTGCAGTAAGGCTCACCTTCACTGTTCTCAGCCTTTCCAGCAGAAGGCAAGTGCTTCTCAGGAGCCACCTGGCCCGCGTCATCAGCGCGTGCTCCTGGGGACTTCGGTTGACTGACATTTTCTTTCTCCTTGTCTGCTTTCTTTTTAGGTGTTTCCTGGCTGAGATTGGAAGTGGCACGATGCTTCACAGGAGAAGATGGATATTGTTTGGCATTTTTAGGAGACTGAGGATAAGTCTTTGCAACCGTCCTGATGAGGGAAAACAAAAATCAAAACAGGCCAGATGTTACACAGCTTGGAATCAAACTCCATCTTCACACTTCTCAAACTTTCTTGTCTCTGGCTACAGAGGAATATCAGCTGTTTTGCACAACACTGAAAAGAACCACCTGGATGCAATCAGAACTTGAAATGCATGGAAATGACATGGAAGTGCACATAATTACAGAAAATTCTCATTAAAACAAACCAATAACACTGTCTAAGGTCTAGGTGAGAGATAGGAAATTGTGGACTACCTAAACCAATGATTTTAGTAATTACCATTTCAAAAGAATTCTGTCAACATTACTGTTTCTACAGTCCTTCTCAACATGTAAACCAAAGCCATGACTACTTTCTGTCTGTAGAAATTAGAATGAGCTACAGTGTGCTGCTTTCATCTGAATGCCACCTTGCCAACCATGGTCTTTTTCAAAAGAAAAATGCATGATTTTCCAAAAAAGCACCAAATACCAGTATATACAAAGGTAAGGCTGGGTACCACAGAAAGAGCCAACTAATCAAACCATTATATCGTCAGCAACACTGTTTGAGGTAGTGCTTTTTTCAGCACCAACACAACAGACTCCAAACTCAGCCCCTGTAGCCTTTCACAAGCTGCACTTGTGGTGATGGTGACGCACAGCAGCAATGCAGCCTGCTGCTCATCTGGCTGTTGCACACTTCAGGTGAAATGATAACCGTGAAGTCAGTTCTGGGAACGTGGAAGGGTAAAGATACCTGATGTTCACTAAAAATAGTTGCACATAAAGAGAACAGATACCAGGAAACATAAAACTACACACAAACACCATTCATTATTTATGTAACACCAGTAGCTAGCACTTGTAACGTTATGAAAGGCTGGGATGTGTGACTAAGTAGTGTAAGAATCAAGAGATTACAATCTTTAATAATTTATTCTAATGAGACTCACATAAATGATTATTTTAAGTGAACATTACATATGTATTTCTAACCTTCGTCCTGAATATGCAATTATGATATAAATGTATTATCCCATATCGCTTTTTTCATCTACACAATATAGAGTTTCATATACTATAACATGTTTTCTGGATTATACACACATTCTGGCAGACCACAAGCATGAAAAACATGAACAACAGCTGAAAACTAATGGACTGGAGTGGCAAATTTTGTATAGATCTAACTATAGTATTGTGTGGTCAGAGACTATTATAACCAGAACAGCATTTGCATTACAGAGCAGACAATAAAAATAAGACATCTTTCAACTCCTCCCCAACCTCATGAATTCTGTAGAAGAAAAGGTTCTTTTCTACCATATGAGACTGCATTTGAAAGAGGTTGAGACATCAGAATACAAGGAGCTCACTCAGAGCTGCCTGGTTTGTGGGGAGGAAAACACTGCAGAGTATTGCACCATCCCTACTTTCTTACTCCCACTGAAGAGCCACCACAGGCTCCAAAAGCCCTCGGGCTGCAGGAAGAGTAGCACCCAACTAAATTTGAAGTTCATCTCAGGTACCCCCTGCCCGCAGGCCCAGGAGCTCCCTGTCAGCTCAGGTCCTTGCCCTTGGTCCTTGCCTGAGCTCAGCTCTAGGTAAGCCAGTTCTTCTTGCCTTCCTAACCTGCTGATCCTGACATGATGTCCTGGCTTGTCCTTGGACTTGCCTCAGTCACGCCTTTGTTGGCTGTCACTGGGCTCTTGGTTGACCCTGGTCACCATCACCAGACCTACCCTGGTCACTTCTTTTGTCTGCTATGGGATGGGGTGCTGTGGGCAAGGTCCCTATCTTCATCTGTCCTGCTGCTACCCACGGATCCTGCTGTTCTGTGACAGAAACAGACTTTGGAAGATGTGAACAGGCAAGTCTGTTTCCAGTTCTTGAAAAAAACAGCAACGGCAGAATTAGTGAAATTGGCTGGCGTTGACCAAATCTGGTTTTAGCATTGTCTTTAGATTCCTCTTTAGGATATAGATGGATTTCCAGGTCCTTCTGAAGGCAAAGGCAGATTTCAAGGCCCCACCTACACGTGTACATCTCACACGTGCCTCATCATTGCAGTCATTTCCAACTGCACTTCATAAAAATATAATTGGTAAATAAAAAGAAAACATTTTTCTCATGTTTTTCTGCAGCACAGAGAGTGCTTCTTGCTAATTAGACACTTCTTCAAAGCGGAGTCCCTTCTTCCTGTCTTTGGTTTATATTTCCAACTTTACCACATGTTCCTTGCAATGCTTTTGATTTAACTTGTTGTGACAGAAGGAGCAAAACAGGCTAATAACTAAGGCTGAGTCATTCTCAGTATTAATACAGAAGTAATTGTTCTGTAGTAAAGACAAGACAATTAAAGAGGTCGGTAGGAAGGAGTCTAGTCGTGACAGTCACGTATCTTGCACTGCATAGGCATTAGAGCAGACTGGCTGTACAACTTAGCCGCTGGATTAGAAACATGTGCTGAAGGTGTTATTTAGGTACTGCATCCTTGAACTTTTAGACTTACAGTAATTTTTTTTTATGGCTCTTGGACCAGAAGAACAAGAAAATAGTAGAGTTTGCTTCATATAAAGTAGTTAAAAGTGAGAAGAATAGAAAACACTGATTACTGCAAGGATGAGAATAGTGCAGTGCGTGCAGTGCAAAGCTGAGAAGGTCTATCAGGAATAAGAATATTTTTTCAGAATTTTTATATAATTTACTGGATGCCAGTAGAAAGTATTAAATCAACATTGTTTTCCCCCTTGTATTTAAAACATATTCTCAACTTAGCATCTTTAACATTCCTTGACATGGGGAAAAAACACTCCTTCTAAATAATATTTAAGTTATGCTGCTTTACACCAGAAAGGGCCAAACTTGATTGTGAAGACAGAAAAATGGAATTATTAAGAAAAACATTTATAATCACTTGTATAGGAGCCTGTTTGGGTTTAAACCGTGATAAAGTGGGAAACACAGAATTATGCCTGATAAGGATTAGAGAGTTAAGATGACAAATCACTAAAATCCAAGATGTGGTAGCATGCCAGTTGTCAGACAGCTCACTCATTCTCAGTAACTGGATTTTACAGGGGAATACAGAAGTACCAGAAGCACCTTCCTCCCTCCAAGAATACATTAATTTTCTTACCTAACTGCCCTGAGCTGACATAGGGGCAGCAGCATGTAAGAAGTTGCCCCCTACATGCACTGCTAGAACATCTATCAGGTGTGAGGATCCACTGGTTCTTAATTACAATGGCTCCTATTTAATTATGAAAGGGATAGGCCATTCTGCAGAACAATGTCCCAGGAAGAGCATATGAGGGGTTCTGAGCTTACTTTTGCTAAGCAGAGAAAATAAAGTACATGTAGCACACCAGAGGTCACATCCAGCTCTGGCCATAAACAGCAGGGCAGAGAACAGCACGCTCTCTTGAAAAGCCAGCTACATGACAGGTCACTGGTTATGGCTGTTCACAAGACGGACTGTAAATCAGAAATCTGCAGCAACGCCAGAGCAGCATGATTTTTCCCCTTTCTCCCCATTAATTCAACAAAAACTCTGCTGAAACCACACCAAGGACCTGCATGTTCTCAAGCCTGCTTTCTGACATTGCTCTGATCACAAGCTATTTCTGGGTTCTGACATTTTTGCTTTATCTGTAACACTTTCTCAAAAGCAGTTTTCTTCCACTCTTAAGTTTTGATCTTTTGTAGCCAAAGACAGATTCATTTCTCTTTTACATTTCTTAAAAGAGAATAAACTCAGCATAGGTCTGTAGAATAGAGTTTTGAATAGCTGTGTTATTACAGATGTTTCAAAATCTTGAAGTGGCCCGTTATCTAGGTAACTGCTGAAAAATCCTTCAAAATACTCTTGATTCAACATTCTACCCTTGTTTTTATCTTTCCAAGTCAAAATAATAACCAAGAGTAGTAAATGCAGCACATACGAAATAAAATCTAAAATAGGCCACTGCAGGACATAGAAGCTACTTCTGGGGGGAATTCACCACATGCAGACACCTTTCCAATAACTCATTGTTAAACATTTTACAAGTTTGAGGAGCTTTTTTTGTACTACTCTATGTTCATATTCCGTCAGTATTCTGCAATTTGACTGAGCATGCATATTTCTGATGTCAAAAGTGTGTCCCCCAGGCTACAGGGGCTGTCACCGCAAAGAACCACCAAGTGAGGGGTTCAGTTAGTAAAAGCATGAGCGAAGGACAATGACCAGCCTGGGATCTGGAAAGGAAACATGAACCACCACCCATCAGCAGCACTACAAACACTTTTCCTTTCCCCCTTGCCCCTTTCTCCTTCTCTCATGAGGTAATGCTTTGGCAAAAGTATGTGACACAGAGGTTTGTCAGAGCCTTCGATTCTTATTCACTGGCTTATGCTATGGTTCATCTGAAGACACTTAAAACTAAATCCTACTTCCTTGATTCAGTCAGGTGCCATTGATTTATTTAGGGACGATTTACCCAAAGACATGTGAAGGACACAGGATTTATTGCCTTCCTGATCTATATGAAACCACACTTACCTATTCTCTGAGGGATACTGCAAGAATAAACTGATTAATGTATAGATCTTTGAAGATGAAGCATAAAACAAAAAATTACCCAAACCCCTCATCCTGTTATTATTGATCTTGTGAAAGATCTGAAGGAGCACTTTACACCATCACTATCCAATAGCAATTGAAAACAATTAAAGACAATTTCTCAATTATTCAAACTCTCTAATCCATTAACTTTCATCTTTGTCAGCTGATCCACATTAAGATTCAAAATAATAGTTTTGGATTCCTTTCTGTGACATTTCTCGATATATTTACTTTTCCAAATAACTTCAAGTTTTGAATTCCCTTCCCCCTTTTAATTGTTGTTCAACATTTTTTTTCCCCTCTTCTCCTTTTTACATCCATATCTGTTCACTCATTCTCTCTCAGATGCTATGTTTTTGGGCTGACCTTTTTTGCTTTCTCAGTAAAATTTGCACATTCAAAACAGTAGTATTTTATTTATGTCATTACTGCAGCTCTCTTCTGCCATTAATCACTGTGTCTCTTTAGGCTGAAGTTTTATTGTCTTGTTTGATCCTGTGTCAGTTACTTTACAATGATAAAAAGAGCTTTTTATGTAATAAATAATGAAATAACATATTAAGAAGACAAGTTACTGCCACTCAGAAACAAAGATGACAACTGTGAAGAACTAGTAACTAGAACAATACCAAGAAAACTTGAATGTCAAGTCACATATTCTTAGAAAAGAAATGCATACAGCTAATTGTCATCTAAACCACTGGCCATACTTGATTCTTTCCTCAACATCTTTAGAGGTTAAGGCGCTAAGCAGGATCACTTACTACTACTGCTGTACAATATGTATTCTTATTTCTTCCAGGGTATTTTTTTCAGTCATATAATGTGCTAGAAGGAGAAAGATTAAACTCGTAAAAGATCATTAGGTTTGCAAGGAGAACGAGTATTTGTATACATATTTAGTCAGATTAAAATTATACTTAAATGTCAGATAATGATCTTGCTGGTCAGTGGATTTAAATAAAGGCAGTAAGACTTCTGGAACCTTCCTTTAGATTGTACAGCTTTTATCTCTAAATTGAAAATTAACAGTGGAATTTGAGTTGTATGGAAAAATGCATATATTATATTATCACTATTATTATCTATATATAATAATACAATATGGCAATTAGGGCACCTTTTTTATTTTAGAATTATGAGGGGAAGTCTTTAAAGTGCTGAAGCAGAACTCTCTTTTGGCAATCAGTAATAAACATGGATTTAAACTCTGTTTACTGTATCTCTCATAAGGTCAAGGAGGGCGTTCTAATCGGGCCACATTAAGATTAAATGCTCGGTAATACATTTCTAGCCATGGTCAGAATCAGATTCCCTTGAGAAGGAGAAAAAGAAAAAAACAGATCACTACTATGGCTCACAATCACAGAGAAACCGACCAGCAGGCTTCTTAATTCCTCCACACAGCATCTGTTTCTTCCTCTAAAGAGTATTCCTTATAGGCAAAACATTTTACTGTACAAAGGTTATCCTAATTTGCACCTCTGGGGAAAAAATTCTCCATCATTTCCTAATCTTTTATGGAAATTAGTGCTACAAATTAAGACTGGGCATACTTTTTCCATGAAGCACTGAAGAGCTGTCTCCCAAGAACTTTTTCTTTCAACCACTATGATGCCCTACACTAACCTTCGTCTGCCCAGCAAGAAGCACTCGACTCTCCATTATTCATTTCCCACCAATTATTTTGCTTAACTGTGTCTCTTGGTTTGTCTCTTATACTGGCTGAACAAACTGAAAAATGCATTCTGAGCAGGGAGTATCAGTACTTACAGAATAATGTACAGTCTTACAGCTCAAACTTTTTATTTACTTTATATTGCAGAGTGCCGCTAGACAATGATCTGCTCAAAACTGTAATAAGAAAGCTGCTTGTCATTAATATTGCATTTCATTCAATTTTTGCACAAAATGGATGTAGTTCATACCACAGAATCTGATGACATTACATATATAATACTGGAAGTTTGAGAATTTGTAGCCTTATAATATGAACCAAGAACTGCAGTGCCCCAGTTACATGCAAGGGGATGTCTAAATCAGAAAGAATGCCGAGAGTCAGATGGTTTCCTTCTGTTGTCTAACATCAGATTCACACACAAAATCATCCCCCACTGAAGGGCTATGCCCTCAGAGCTGAAACAGAAAAGGAACACCAGCTGGTTTTTCAGGCAGAAGAAATTTGTCAGAAAGGGGATCATCAAGCCTGGTTCAAAATATGGCCAGCTTCAGATTAAAAAAGATAAATAAATAAGACCATTTTCAAGACACAAGTGGCCCCCACAAACAGGGTCCCAAAAAAAACCCAAACCAATCAACCAGCCAAAAAAATCAGGCAATTACTGTAGAACAGGACTCTTTAGCATACTCCTACATTAGAGCCAGACTTAATATTCTGATCTAAGAAACCTGGAAACCCATTTGCTTAGACTTGAGTTGCAAACTGTGGTACACATAATACAGTTTTCAGCAAAAGACAATCAAGAAAAGCAAGTCAGTTGCCAGTAAGCCCAGATATGCTATAGGTCCATAGCTCTGCATTAAAAAAAAAAAAACAAAAAAAAACCCGAACAAAAATCAACAAAACCACAGAGGTCTGCAAATGAGCAAAGGTTTAAAACCAATGGTTTGGATGACACATAGTTAAGTGTATTTATGGCACCAGATGGTCATGCCAACAATAGGAAATGCATATATTAAATGCTGGAATTTCAGTTAGCGTTCATGATGAGTGTGTTTCTTCACATTAGGCAGTTTCTTCAAAATCAAACAAAAAAACGTATTTAAAAATAAATGTGAAATAAAGTTTCACATGAACTATGAAATGCGCTATAATCTCAAGACTGAGGAAAGGTAGAGGGAAGTGTCTCTAGTGGGCACTAACACAATATTACAGATATTAGATTTGTCATCTACACCTCTCTTTCCTCTCGCCCATATGTGTGTATTTATAAGTAAAATTAACTCAATTTTATACAACACTTCAAAGGAAGTTCCTCAAGAATCTATGTCTTATTTACAGGTAATGAGAGATTCACAGGATATTAGTTCACTAATGAGAAATGCATACTTAGGTGTTGCAGGTGATGCAGATCTTCTGGACATGGCAGCAGGAGAATCAGACCTTCTTAGAGGAGATCCCATACCAGATGATGAACCAGGTGTTGCAGGTCGCTTCTCCTTCTTGATCTTCTCCGTCTAGAAGCACAGTTTGTTTTAATTTCCATATTTAGGATCAATAAATCAAAAATGCATTTGATTGTTTTATTAGCAAGATGGCATATAAAGAGATTTGTGTGGCATACTTGCAAAACCTTTTTAAACAGCAGCTCACAACTGAGGTGCTATTAATAGTTCTTTATTTTACATAGACATAGCACACACCCACCCCTGTCTTGCACGGGCAGAGCATGCCAAATTGCAGATAAATAATACCACATCAGAGCCTCTACAAGAGTTCTTGGGAGGGCTGGTGACACTGGGTGGAATCTTCAAAATCATCCATATGCCCCTGCTTAGACATGATCAGCAATGCAAACTGGCACCTCACAGGAATGTTGCTGCATGCAACACTGAATCACACCTAAGACTGACACTACACGAATCTTTACTCCCAGCTTTGGTTCTCTCACTTGCAGCTAATGCACATGGCATGAATTCCCCTATCATTAAGTATTACAAGATACAGGACCTTATGTGAATTTTATAGCCCTAACATAGATTTTTTTTAAAGCATGCCTTAAACTGTGTAGACTCAGTGAAGGTGAGTGACTTGCCCTTTCTTTTTTGGAAACTACGGTGGATCGATAATGCGTCTTTTAAGCAAACAGCATTAAAAATGTCCACAGAGAGAGTTAAAGCAGTTGATGTAAAACAGAGGCATTATCTTGGAGAGTTTCTGAAATATATGAAGCTTGCTCATTAAGCAGCAAGACAGGATAGTCATACTCAGGGGGGAATTCTATTTGTCATCCCCGTTCCCAGAAGTTACGGGCAAGTCCAAAAACATACACTTCAATGCCTCAGTTCTCTGAAAATAAGGGTGTTAGTGTTCCAGTACCAGCACTCAACATTGATTCCCAGGAGGAAGAAGATACTGAAATGCTCCTTAACAGGAGCACAAAGGCAACAGGTGTTGGCATGGCTTACTTCCTTACTGCTGTTTCTTATAGCAGGGGAAGCACTTCATTTGTATTCATGCAAAGGGAAAGATAACAAGCAGAAGCTGCATCAGCTTACTCAGCAGTGAAATCAAAACCATTACAAACTCACCTGAGTAACTTCAGCTGCAGGTGCCCCTTTCATGGCATTGGCAGTGGAGGGTGAAGTTGCCTTCTTCCTGTCTGTGCTTCGGGTGGGGGAAGGCTTGTAGGGAGATTTAAGAGGACTAGCTGGTGCTACACGAGGACAGATATGGAATACTAAAGAGTTATAGTACAATAGCAAGAGCAAAAGGGAGCACAGATAGAGGAAGTAAAGGAGGGGAGAAAACAGCATACTTTTATGTTACAATGGTCAAAGGTAGTTTTAAAGTGTTTTTTAGTGTTTCAATATATGACGTATAATGCGTTCAACATGATCCTATGTTTATTAAAAATGTCTCAACTGAAACACTTTACAGAATTTTTAAAAAATTATCTCTAAAATATTGCTCTCTTACTCATATACCTTTTGAATGACCTGACTAATACTGTGACTCTTTTTTCTTCTAAGAAGTCCAGCTTCCTTTGCATATGATAAAAAAGTAAGCAGATAATTCTAGCTGGGTGACTTTTGAACACATACTGCAAAACAGGAAAGGTGACAGAAGCATAGGGAATTTTGTTTTGTCTTTTTTAAAGCCTAAGCATGCAAAGGCTCTGAAATACCTTGATTACTTTCCCAAATAATACTTAATTAAAAAAAACTAACCAAGAAATCCCCCAAACCTAACTAAATGCTGCTGTAGGTATTTCAGTTATTGTAATTTGAGGGAGACATCAGTTTGAGTGTGACACACGCATTACAGCTTACAGGGCAAGTCTTTTTATTTGCAATATGAACAGGATTTTTTTTTAAATGGGATATTTTACTCTTGATTTCGTTCATATTGCCTTCTAAGATGAAACTTTCACATACATATAGAACATTCAACAGAGTTTTATCAATAAGACAGACACTAATTGCAATCAAGTGATAGAGTGTTTCCAATCTTAGTCAACTGAAGCCAGGAAGGATATTGACGACAAAAAAGCAGTAATTATGCACTAATGTAAAGAAAGTCACATTCCCAAATTTTTTATTGGAGGCAGCCCTAATAATTTATGAAGCCTTTTTTGTATGCTTCAAAGTTTAACTGGACCTTTGTATTCTCTGACCCACTTTCCAGCCAGTTGGCATAAGGTCACTGAAAATTAAGAAAAATGTCCAGAAATTTAAAAGCTGACTAAGAGAAATATTTTTACTTCAACTGTTAAAAGAATTAATCGTGTCCAGTAACAACGGTTTGCCTGACTACCTTGATTTGGAGTGACATTAAAATGTGTTGCTGTAGAGTCTCAATTTGAGGCTCCTCATTTCTAAGCTTACAGAAAATGCAGTAGCAGAGCAATTTTGACCCCAGCGTAATGACAGGGGGCACAGTATGAGCTCTTGGAAAGGAAAAACCCTCTTTCCTATTCAGGAAGCTACTTCTGTGGTGAGAAGTACATGACAAATGGGAGATCTCACTCAACTATTTTGCTGGCAATTACTGACAAAAAGTCAATAGCCACTCTGAGATTGTTGTTTGCAACCTGTGCTACCCCCTGATCGCCTTGTGAGGAAATGACAAGAAGATGCTTGTTCAAAATGCCGTTCCCAAAATCAGCTGCCCTGTTTCAGCTTAGTGAAAAAGCAGTTTGCAGACCAAATTGTATCCCTGTCAGACATGCCAGTCTGTTACTTTAAAGATCCTGTGATAAAGAGAGAGAAACCTGAGATTACAAACAAAATAAATGAGGAAGGACAAAAGTCATCCTTACTGATTTCTTTGATATCAAATACAAGACAGAAAACATCATCCATAGGTGGCCTCAGCAATTCAGCTCAAAAATCTTAAGTAGAATGTACTGATCTAATTTTGACTTGGGTTTTGCTCACTCTTGGCAGTAGTTGGTCCCTGAGCAGTAAGCAAACTGGGAACTTTCTCAAGTACTATATGACAACATTTCTGTTCCAGTAGAGGCTGCTTTTAATGCAGAAACAAGGCAAGCAATTTTAGAGGCATTCAATAACAATGTCCCTATGCACTGAACAGAGATGTAATGCGCAAGCAATTAATTTTTAAATAGATTTGTATTAAAAGCACAGATGCAGAACCTAAGCCTATTTTAACCAAGATGTGTGAAAACACTCCTCATAAAGATGATCAGTCTTTTATCATCTAAACAGTTTAATCCTGAAAAAGCGTTTCCTTTTGCAGACAGGCATTTGGGTGCGTGCTTTGGGGTGCTTTTTTTGTTTGTTTGTTCTATTAAAAGTAAAAAGGGCTGTTAAACTTTTGTCTTGTTTCAGCCAATGCTATGACCAGGTACGGCTCTATAAGCAGAAACTACTCAAAGTCAGGTACTTGCAGGACTGGAAACATTATTTTTGTAGATGTTTGCAAAACAATGGTTTTATTAGACTACCCTTTACACATAGGAATGGTAACTATCATCCCTTAAAGATCAATAATTTCTGGAACTGACACCTTCCTATCAATATTGTTCTTTCATATGTGTATGTACACCTATATATATATATATATATAAATATATATATATATAT
>VZTI01004654.1:336798-363861 GCA_013397865.1 Struthidea cinerea
TATATATATATAAATACACACAGTCACACAGTTAAAGCCAGAAAGATATTTAACAGCTAGGAACTGGAACCCTGGTAAAAATAATTAAGGCTCAATGGTGCACTGGCATTTTTGTTCTACATGCTATTTTGGGTATGACAGGGCTGACATTAATAAATCAATCAAAGCCTCCGAGAGTTGTCATATCGTTGTCTAAAATCATGTTTCTTAAACAAATATATTCATTTTTTATAGTCTCCAGTTTTAACGTTTTTATTTTTTTTTCTAAAATAGATATTCAGAACAGAGCACAGACAAGATAATGGACTTTTCAAAGATTTTAAATAGACTGCTGTCTGAAACAACTTAGTTAATCATTGATTTTGTACTATCCTGTAAATTGTCATTTGTTTCATAGTACTCCATTTCTTTCAGCAGCTACACAAATGCAGCTAAAACATATCTCAGTGGTTTCAAAGTGAGAAAGTCACATTTTTACCTGGAGTATTGTACTGCTCAGAAAGCATTAATGTACTTCTGCTTCTGGCTAAAGATGACTGTGTGGGGGTCAGCAGTCGAGAAACAATAAAGTTTTCCATTGGACTAAGATGCATGCGGTGAGCTGAAGGATGGGAGCAAATAAAATAAAATTTAAAATGCAAAGAAATAAAACAATGTTACATTAAAATAACTGAAACAAAATGATGAAATGATTAAATGAAATGACAAAAAAACTTTGACGTTTTTGAGATTTAAAATATATGAAGATAATTTTCATTTCCTCTGAAAAAAACCTTCCAATTTCTCCATTGTTTTAAGTTCCCCACCTGTACAATACATACAGTAAGGTTAAGATCGTGTTGTATTTTGTTTTTACTCAGAGGCATGTTCTATTCGGCAAAATGGTTACTTTCATGACTCAGCACGAAAAAGGCTTGTCTTCTTCCCCAGTAGGAAAGGTAAAACACTTGGTAGAACAGCGCAGCTGCTCACTAATGTGCCTCCCATACTGGGGTTGCACTTAAAATCTGCCGTCTCACCATGTTACGTAAGTCTTGTGTATACAATATGCCTGCATTACTTCCTACTCCATAAATATAAGTGTCAACTATATAAGACATATTTATAGATGCTCCTATTACATGTATATATAGCCATCTGTCATAATAACCTCAAAGCCACTGGTGAACTTTCCCTAAGCAATTAAAAAATTTTTATTCATAACAAATTTACCTTCTCTTTTTCATTCTAGAAATAAGCCTTCATAGTAATTTATTTCAGTAAATATATACATTTTTTCCCATTGGACTTTAAAAAAATGGGGTAGAAGGAAAAAAAGCAAACACAAAATAAACCTAAAAAAATCCAAAGGGTTCACAGTGAGATAAACCCTTCAGTCCTCTTTGTAGTGTTTAGCAACCACTAATCCTACAAGATGATCATCTTTTGCGGAGTCTCTCAAGGATCAGAGTTTCATAAGAAATCAAAGGGCTCTACAACTCCGGTCACCAGATTGAAGTCTCCCAGGTGGCTCATCAGACATACACCTGCCCATGGCACATCCCATATCTACTGTCAAGCCACACCTTTGGTTTGCTTGTATTTCCTTATTTTGCTAGAAGGTCACAAGCAGCACAGATATAGGAAACTGCTGCAGTCGCAGCCTGTAGTTACAACCCTGTTTGCTGGAGTATCAAAAATTGAAAAAGAATCGGTAAAAATCCCCCAGCATTTGTTGCTGGACTATGATTTCCAGCTCAGCAGCACAGCCTTGGGACAGGCTGCAGAACCATGTTACTGTATAATACAGAACCTCTCAAATGTTTGAGTTCCTTTGAATAACAGACATAAGCAAACCACAAAGCTATATGGACCAGAAAGAAGTGCTTTAAGCAGAAGGAGAGTTTATGCTGGCAGGAGACCAGCACATTCACTTGCCTCTGTCAGGGGAATGTGTTATGGCCGCTGTGGAGGACGAGAGGCGTTTACTGATTGGCGACTCCATTTGCTTTGGCAGATTCATTGTAGAAGCTGAAAGTTTGTCACACGCTGCAGAGAAACGCATTGAAGACATTTGTATTCACACCACAGTGTTGATAAACTCCAAAAATTAACCTTGCATTTGTACTTGTGGCCCTTGCCACTGATCATAGCGCTGAATTAGGCATGAGGTGAGCTCTTTGTGAGCACTGAGGACCAGCACCCTATGACACATGCTTTGCCATGCAACTTTTCTGCTTGTGAATTTAACATTTCAGTTTTTCAACAGCCTATTTTTTATACTGACACTGGCAAATAATTGTATGTCAGGTCTGAATGACTGAAGCTATTCTGATACAAGATACTTAATACCAGCACAAGCATAAAGTTACCCAAAGAAAACGAACTGCACACATGACAACTCTGAACTCATCTCCATTCCTCCTCCCTTCTATCTTCAGTCTGGAAGAGCTGGGGTTCACAATAGATATCACTCTAATAAGAAAATGAAATAACCAACAGCTGTGTATCTGTATGAGACCTCACTCTTTTAATGACTGAGCTGGCATCAGCCATTTGGCTTTATCTTTTTGTGCTGGAGAAGAATTTAAAAAAAAAAAATCAAAAAGACAACTCAGTTTTTTTGGTACATTTTTCTTCTGAAATTTGACTATTTGACAAAGTCTGCTTGAGCAAAATACCCATTTCCTACTTTGGCATGTATTCAACTAAATGAAAGAGAAACGTTACTCAAGTTATTACTACAGAGTACTAGTACATGATGATCACTGTATGATACTCAGAAGCTAAAAGCAGAGATGCTTTGTCCCCTACATTTGAATTTTATTTCTTTCAAAAGCAAAAATATTTTCAGCTAGAGACATGTATGTGGCCCTAATGCTGCACCTTCTAAGTTACTGCATTCCCTATTTTGTCCATCAAATCACTGCCTTAGTGGGGTTTCCGAGATTTGCCTCCGTCTACTACAGTAAGCAATGCAATTCACTACGTTTGCTTTTTTAAAAAAGCACATATAATGCTGGTATGCTGCAAAACATCAGTTGCACGGGCAAATACCTTTGGACATGAACAACAATCCGTAAAAAAATTTGAATCTGTTTGCACAGAAATAATAGTTCTGTGAGATCACAGGCAGAACAACATTTACTGTGAATTCTGCAGGAGTAATAGCCAAGCCTAACTCCTCCTTTGGGGGAGAGAAGGAGCCTATTTCTCAAAAGCACAGGCTGTGTTTTCTTTTCAAAATGCCAAGTACATTTGCAATCAAGATTAGAAATCCTATAGGCAATCCATTTGTAATTTTGGAGGACTCACCTACGTCAGACTCCTTTTATGGGAATAATAATTTTTAAGAAACCAAACAAACCACAAATAAAACCCCACAAAAACAAAGATAACTGAACAACATAAAACATGATTGCTTAAATAAAGTCAACTGCTTGAGTTTTTTACAAATACCAGCTTGGCCAAAATTCATTTCAGGAGGCTGAAAACATAACATGGCTGTTTATACCAAATTTACTTGTTCTTAAAATACTGCAGAAGGCCCTTGAAATGGAAAAAGAGGGATGTTTTGATAAAATGTGGTCTTCATAACACATTTTCTTTCTGTGCAACTGAAATTTTTCTCAACAGCACCTGTGCACATCCATTAGAACTGTCAAATACATGTGTAATTATAGACACACACACAGAGCACCCGCAGAATTAACAAAGATGAGAATCTGAGCGGTAGAAGTCCACAGTTACTGAGAAAACCATGAAATGCCTCTGCTGTGCTGGAATGTGAGGCATGCACTGCTCCACCATGGCAAAATTAAAAGGAAATTAAAAAGACACTGGTCTACATCACTAAGGGTAATGCCGTAGAGTACCAGACTGAAATGGTAAGAAAACAGTGATTAGGAACAACAAGATCAGTGGATGGATTACAGTGATTAGAACAGTTATAAACGAGACATGATGGTACTGTGGTTCTCTGAAATACCATTTGAGGAATCAGCAGGAGCAGTAGAGGTCACAGGGTCTGGAGGAAGGGTGTTGGCAGCTAAACCTAGAACAGGGGGTGGGGTATTTTCTGATTCACCTACACAGCAGAGAAATCAGAGCAAAAAGAGGTGAAAGAAATTACTGAATAAGTTGGGGGAGCTGGAATTAAGCATAAACTGCATCACAAAGAAAACCTGTTTCTTTCTCAAAGTATAAGAGATTTCTTTTACTATAATATATATTTAATTTCCTGGCTTTTTTAAATGACATATCATGAAAACTAGGATATGAAACAGAGTTCGCCTTTTTAAAGTTAAGTATATTACACACTGTTTAAAAGAGAGTAATTGTTATACTTCATCAACACACAAACATGGATATTTTTCCCTATAACATCATTTTATTCAAACATGACAAATTTAAATAAATTGTATGATTTAAAAGAGAAAACATGCATCTTTCTGAAATATAAAAGCAGCACATGACTGATTATGTAATAAAAAGAATTTCCTCTGAAGCCAAAGCAAAAATAGAAATAACAGAATGTATGTGGGGAAAAAGCCCAAACTATTTTAAACTGCACATGCTGCATAGTCATCTAGAAATTCCCATCAGGTTTTTAGAAGTACCAAACAAAAACAGATCATCTTTTGCAAGCCTTAGACAGCACTCAATCCTTTGGTGAATATTAAATTTGCTAAATTTAATGCTAAATTTTATTTGTGTATATGGGAAGACAATGTGGAAGAAGCTAATAAGGGAGACAGTGCATCAATTTTAATTTTAGCATTGAGTACCCTCCAAACAGATTCTGGTTACTCTATTAAAATGATCTGCATTCCTAAAGTTAGGAGGAACCTTTCTCCACAGAAGGTATTAGGGAGAGGAAGCCTGGCAAGCAATTACAAAGCACTTATTCACGCCCCAAGGCAGTAGCCCCTACAGTACCACCCTAACTATAAACCCTTCATACTTACTACCTCCACAATCTCACGCATTTTGCACTTGCAGATCTGCAATGCAGGCAGCCTGTTTCACTTACCGTCTCTGCCTCCTGAGCCTGCAGCCAGTGCTCCTCCCCACGACCATCGCTTCTGCTTCTGTTCCAGCTGCTGGCTGCGTTCGAGGGACCGGCGCATCATGGCTTCTAAACGTTCCTGGTAATATTGGTACAAACCCAGACACAAATCTCCATCAGTTCTTTGGGGGCTTTCTCCCCCCGCCTTCCGAAACCATGCTAAAAATACACAGTCCCCCTGTTGCTCCACACAAGATGATTACAGGAGCTTGCTCGCAATAAAAGAAAAAGAACTGAATAAAGAAGGTATCAGCATGCTACCTACCTTCAGATATGCGTATCCTTTGTCTGCAAGCCACTGAGGTCACTACAGAGGCCTAAGTAAATAACACAGGTTGCATCACTGCCTAGCATCTGCTCCTGCTGGTGAGGCTGCTGCCGTGCTCTGGACTTAATTTGTATAAGAATAATGCTCGACAAGCATTAACTCCTTCTTGTCTATGCAGACATCAGGATTTTTTCCCATCCCTTTCTGAGCACAGTTAAATTGCTGCAATGCCAGTGGCTCCACCTAGTCACTCAGATGAATGATCACTTCAAACCCAAAGTAGGTTACTTTGCAGGATGCCCAACTTATTTATTTATTTTTACAAAAACTCCCTCTTCTATTATGTTCCTTGAGTCTAGGCATTTAAGACCTTCTGATTTCTTTTTCTTCTCTGTGTGTTTTTTTTTAGTGCATGCCTAGATCATACTGCTCCAAGATTTACCTTTTTTCCCCCCTGCCACTCCCATGTTCTTCTCCATGAGTTAGGATTTTCACAGGGGAAAGAATAAAATTAATTTTTTCCCTCCCCAAATCTTGCTCTACCTTTAACTTACAGCTAAGTATGGTCACTTTATTCCCTCTCCATCACCTCTTGACTCTCACTCAAAGACCTCCACTGAGTTTCATTCCCACCTCCTCCCTCTGCTAGTTTCTCAGTGATTTATTGCTGTGGCAATGATCCCTGCACCTTTTCTTTTCCTCCTTTCAAGCAGATAAAATGTGGTTCTTCCCCACCCACAGTTCCATCATCTAACAGCCTCTTCCCTTCCTCCTCCCAGTACCTCATTCCCATCTGGCAACCTTCTCACCCTCACCATTTCAGCAGCTCAACCCCTACTGTGAAAGATAAGTCTGCTCTTGCTGCCTCCAGCTCCTGCCTCAGTGAGTTTTAGCCCTCTGATCCTATTAGTATTTTTGGTGCTATTCCTTATTACCTTTGCTGTGTCCTTCTGGTCTCCTACTCTTATTCACTTCAAATTGGATCCTGCAGGCTTCTGTGATTACATCATACCCCTTTTGATTTTTATCAATCCCCTGCTCTATCTCCAATATCTTTTGGCAGCTCAGATAAATTGTGTGGAAAAACCTTCATACATCTCTTGGCCAGATTACTTTCTTTCACTGATTAACACCTTGGCCTGGCTTTCCTGTTGCCCTTTCCCGAGATATTTTACCAAAAAATGTCAGTCTTTGTTCAAGTATGTCTCCTTCAGGCTCTGCACTGGTGTCAATGCAGTTGTCTCTGATGGAGCTCCTTCAGCACATCAGTCCCTAACATCAGGCACCCCCAGTAATCTCCATACTTTTAATCTCCATACTTTACTTTACACACTCCATACATACATGTACCTGTAAACTTTGTCTTACCTTCCTGGGGTTCTGACCTTGGTCATTGACTTTCTACACTGCCAGATCCTCTCATCATCTTTTTGTTATCTACAATATACTTTAGCCTCTTCCACATCTTTGAAGAATCTCTTCTACTACCATGGCTTGTAGTAATTTATTTCTGAACTCATTTTTTCCACCTCATCCAACCCTGCTACCAGTTATCCATCAGTACCAACAGCAAGACACTTTTACTCTTTAAGTTATCTTCTAATTTTATTACAAATCACTTGCACTATAAAATATTCTCTTACCCTCTATACAAAGAGTGAAAAAAGGAAAGTCTTGCATCCTCTATCATTCCTATCTCTCCTATCCCTGTTACCTTTTGGCTAGGTGACCCACCCTGCTGTTACAATTTCTGCTGCTGTCTCCAGGAAGACAATCTTTCAGTCATGTTATAAGCTCACGGTCTATCAGGTAATATCATTCAAAGACCACTGAAAGCAGGCAGCTGCTTCCCTGCCCTCCCCCCACCCCCTTCTTCTCCCCTCTATCTACTCAGGGCCATCAGGGTCCAGGCAGGCATGAAAATGAGAGCTCTGCCTCCTTCCTTCTCCCTACAGAGCAAATGCACGCAGCATCAAATGGCTCAAGTGCAGCCTCTTCTGCAACAGCACAGAAAACCCCCACAGCCCTGAATACCCCACTGGCTTCTTGCAAACACCCTGCGAGGGAAAAGGAGACAATCTTCAACTCTCTGGAATCCAAAGTCATTCCTCTCTGCTTTAGTTTGCTACAGTCTTTCTTTCTCCTCTTACTACTCAATTATACAATTTTCACATTTAAAACCTGTGTGTACTGGCTTTGCATTACAAGGTTTGTGCTTTTTTACTTTTAGCTTCCCACCTCTCTACTTAATTCTGTTTGAGTCCCTTTTCTGTACTTAGTCTTTGCAAACCTCACATATTTCATCACCAGTTCTTCTCTGCAGTCTGCTTCTTTTCACCACTTTCTTCCACTATGCATCTTGCCCCAATCTATCTTTCTACCCATATTCCTTACCAAGGAAAAAATCACCCTCCCCTTTCTTTTTAATTAAAGTATACTCTTACACAGAACTTTTCTTTTTTTTTTTTCCATTTCTAATTAATAGTATTATTCATTAATCAAAGAAGATAAGACTAAAGCAGTCAAGTTTCAATTATTTCTGTTTGCTGTCTTGTTTGGGGTTTTTTAAATGATGCTTGGAGTAAGCAATATTCTGTGGTTTGCAACCACAGAATACACTTACAATCACGCACTATCAAAGTACTGTTTCAAGAATAAAATGCATGGTGAAATAGATTAAAGAAATTAAATGACTTTTCATAGGCATTTGAAAGCCCATGTTACCTACAATCTGAGGTTGAAATCTTCAGTTACGTTATTTGGAGAGGATCATTCATTTTCATTTGCAAAGAGCCTTTCATTAAAGCCCTATAGAACATAATTATCAAAACTCATGAAACCTCTGCAGATATAGGTTAGATAAAGAACAATATGAATGCTCTTTTCACAAAGAAAGGATAGTTATTAAAAAACATTTTCAGTTGGCACAAAACTAAAAAGCCAAAGAAAATAATAAAACATAAGGAAGCATAGCATAAACAACTCACACATTAATAATTTGTTCCATGACGAAAACTAAACCACAAGACAAAGCTTTCCTTCATCAGCAAACAATGCGGAAAACCCTTCCAGTCTATGTTACAGATGAAGCACCTTCTTGAAAACATTCAAACTATCCATGTGATCTCGTTTGGGAACTCTAACAGCTACAGATAGAGCAAACAATGTCTGCTCTCAAGATATAGCAAGTTTTCACACAAAAAACCTGTAATGCACAAGCACTGCATGTCGGTTAAATTAAGAATGAATAAAATCATAAAAGAGAGCCATCTACTGCTAGTATCTAAAATACACATTACTTTCCAAAATCCAGTTATTCATGCAAGTTTTCCTCAGCCTGAGCAACAGAATAAACATTTGCACTGTCTGAATTAAAAACAAAGAAAACCACCCCCCTCAAAACTCAGTTCTGAGAAGACAAGTAATTTGACTGAGTACTTTCCTTTTCTCTGTGTAAAATAGAACACAGATGTGACAACAAGGAAAAAAATAAAGTTTCAAGTATTATGACTTGAAATAATTTGTGCAAATAATTCTAAGCTAATCTCCTTATATGTACAACACAAACATCTAAAAGAGCCCCAAACCATCTCTTCCTCTTCACTTTATACATGGGGCTGTATGTAAGTAGCTCACTGTTTCCTGACATTATCAGTTGGCTTCATCTTTGGAGTGGAGTACAGTAAGTCATTAAAGCTATAACACCTTGAGAGCTTTTCACTCTCTGGTGTCTAAGCACATACTTTTTACAAATGTAACAAAATGCACATGCATCAAAACAATCTCTTCCCAACAACCTGTGTACAGCTAGACATCTATTTACAAGGTTTTTCCAAGTCACATGGGAAGTTCAAGATAGGAAAAGTGAAAAAAATTACTTTAACTGAAAAAGGACTAGCTGTACTTTTGTCCAGTTCCCTGTTAAAAGAAACTTTTAAATCACTTCTGCAGAACAACATGCTGCTTTCTTCAAGACTCAGGGACTGCTTTTACTAAAAGAAGTGGGCAGCTTTAAAAGTAACACAATGGGAAGGGCAATGATACTGAAGACCTCTGCAGATAAGAAAGATGCAGCCAATGTAGACAGAATAATTGCTAAACGTTATTTATTCAGTTCCTTCTGAAGAATCAGACATTTCCACGGTCCTCTGCAACAAGCTCCATCTGCCCCAAAGAACTCTGACAGAATACCTCGACTCCTACCAACAGAGACTTTAAAACCACCATTTCTTATCTGGCATTGCAGAGGGGGAAAAGTAAGCAAAATAAATTGGATTTTAGCCACCTCTTTAAGAAGTCCTCTGCATGCAAAACAGTCAAGCAGAGGATGCTCTGATATAGGACAACAAGTTCCCACCAGTTTGTTAAGAGCTACTCCTCTCAGGATCTTTCAGATGGAACAACAATATTTTGTAGAAAGAGATTTATATAATCTGTTCCTATCACAAATGTGCACTACTTTCTGCTGTGTTAAAAAAACAAGGAGAAATAACTTCGGGAAAATATAAAGGACAACCAGTAAGGCAGAAAGCAAGGAAGACAATCTTTCTACTTGTCATTTCAGACACCTGATGAGCAAGTAAAATGGGTACTCCAGTCCCCAGCCAGTATAAAACAGTGTTAAAAGGAGAAACACTGAGAAGATGCTCACTGGCTGGGGCACGCACACTGCCCACACCCCAGGTGTGGGAAATACATGTTCAAAGCTCTTCCAGGAAAGATGGTTTTAAATGGCCAGAATGACTCACAAGCAGTGAGTAACTTGCAATGCCCAGGGAGCTGCAAGTTCATCACCATCCTTACTCAGACCTGCACTGTCATTATGCACACACAGTTTGAGGGGCTCATCACAAGAGCAAGGGCTGGGGAAGGTGGGGCTAAACTGGCAGATCCTTTAGTAGAATTCAAACAGAATTTGAGAAATGGGGGACAAGAAACTGTGAAGGGAAGCTAGGGCTAAACTGGCAGATCCTTTAGTAGAATTCAAACAGAATTTGAGAAATGGGGGACAAGAAACTGTGAAGGGAAGCTAGGAGCTGATAATGTCTCCTATTCCTGCTTTCCTCCTTCTCTGACCCTCCCCTGCTCTATAAATTATTCCCCTGTGCACCCTCTTCTCCTTCAGAGGCTCCTGGACTTTTTCCTCCCAACAGGTTTAATCCATCCCCAAATAAGCAAGCATCCTCTCCTGTCCTCCTGCCCACATAGCCTTCTCTCAGGTTCCTCAGCCTGGCGGAGAAGCAGGGAGGAAAGGAAAGGGAAAGAATCCAGACCCAGGCCTGCTTTAGCTTCCAAAAAGGGCTTTGGACACTTCAAGCATAAAGGACCAGCCTGGTGAGCAGAGCTACAAGTGGTACTCACATTATGACCAAACACTTGGAAGCAGCCTCTCCCTCACCATTACAGAGGTCTCCCCTCACATGTGCAGTGTCTTGGGGAGCTGGAAGTGGCTTGCTGATGCTTGGGAAGAACATCACAGTGTGCTCAGCCTCTTATGCCCATCTCTGGGGAAGTGCAGGAGGCCACTGCAGGAGATGGGGTTGGCCCCCACTAAACCGACGCTTTGGGTCTGACCTGTCACAGCCTCTCACATCCAACAACTCTGCTCTCATTTCTCCAGCAAAGGCAAACTATGCAGGCAGGGAAAGCTGGCAGATACTCACTCTTCCTACTCCTCTCCGCCTGCCCTGCTGAAAATATTGAGGACAGGGTTTTGGAATTTTTTGTACTTGTCCCTTCCCCTTACAACCCTCACAAAGGGAATTAATTCTGCTTAGCTACAAAAGGTTATTACAGCAGGAAATTCTGGGGAAGGAGCACATGACTTCAATGCTGTTACCACAGGAGAGAGACCTCCCACCCTTTGTTTCTGCTTTTTCCCATTTTTCTTAAAAGAATTTGAAACAAACCACATGACAAAATATTTTAAAATTAATTCTCAGCCATTACATAGAAGCCACAATGAGCATGTTAAAGTTGAATGACGAACGACAGGATACAATCTTTTCCTCAAGTTAAAGTGAAATACCAAACAAAAAATTCAGTGAGCAGCTGTATGTTATTCTGAAATCCTTCCTGCAGAAGTGTTTTACCTGTTTTACAAAGTTATTTTGATGAAAGGACAGGGGACAGAAAAAAGGAATTTAAGAACTGTGGATTTCTAAAGCTTTTTTATCTAGGAATTGGGGAAATATTTTCTTTTAGCTTTTTTTTTTTAAACCACAGCCCCCTTTTCAAAAAATCATTAATTCTTTATCAGTTGCGGGTAGCAGTGCTAGTGTTCTCTACATAATGTCATGCAGAGATATACACACACACCCTGCATTCAGAGAGCTGTACCAGAAATTGGACTCACTAGAGCAAAAAAAGAACCTTAAATGATCTCAGCAGGGAGCATAGAAGAGAGGAAGGGTATGAAGATGCTTAAAAACATGTGATTCTGTTCTGTACTAGAATTAAAAAGAGCCTAGATTCTTCAGTGCTTTAAGTACAAATTTCTGAGTTTCTGTCACCAAGGAAAAATGGAAGAACACATTTTCACAGACATTATTTCTGTTTCATGGACAGTAAACAGAACAGTAAGAAAAATCTTTCCCTTTCTGGAAACACTCATCTTTAAAGACTTCCTTCCAGAAAGCTGGTGCCTTATATTTGACAATCAGAGTCCCAGATATGTTAGCAATAGTAGACGACTATTCCAGGAGATCAGACAAAAATAAAACACAATTGTTTTGGAAAGTGTTTTTGATGTACAGTGGTAGACTACTTACAGCTGTGGTGATGTGCTTTGCAGTTCCTGCAGTAATTGCTCCAGTCCTGCCCCCACCCCCAATCGTTTAATGCATGTCAATATTCAGCCATGTTTAATGCTGCCATACATCTCCCAGCGGACCTTACCTCCTCCTCTTTAAGCTTTTGTCTCCGTTTTTCTTCAACAGCTGCTCTCTTCTGCTCCTCTCTCTGCCTCTGTTCCTCCAGTCTTCTCCATCGCTCCTCCATTTGCTTTTCATACTGAAGTTTTGCTCTTCTCTCCTTCTCCAGTATCTGCTGTTCCCTAGCAGCTTGTGCAGAGAAAAAGGTGCATCTCACTTCATGCAAATTCGCTTCTGCTTAAAAATTATTTGATAACACGAAACAATAGTGTAAAATACAAATACACAAGGTTTTAGTCCACTAAGATTAAAAATATAGTGCACAGAAGTGCTGAAACTATTAGTAAATCTAAGTGATTTGCTCAATAAATAAATAAGGAAGCCCTTGTACACAAAGTGCCAGTTTGTACATAGGAGCCTTACCAGTGTAAAAACAGTGTACAGAACAGTTTAACAATTTTTTTTTCTTTATGTTTCAAGTCCCTCTGAAGCTTAAAGCCAAATTATTTTTTCAGACATACTGTTCCTAGTAAGCTTTGAAGGAAATCAGGTATATATGTTGAAGCAAAAGCCCTTGGGATTTCTTTAAAACTGTGCTTCTTGTTATGGAGCTGCCTTCAAAATAGACACATGTAAAAAATATATGCTAAGTTTTCTATGAAGTTTTGAAAATACATCTTCCAGCTCATAATTTGGTGCTACATCTTTACCCACTTCTGCCTCTTCACATGAAAAAAAAATTACTTCTTTTATTGAGGGTTTGCCCAGCTGTTTATTCCAACTGGAGCAATAATCTTCATGGGACATTAACCTGATGTTCCAGAAATTCAGACTCCCACTACTGGACTGTTGCTTCAGGTGTACATAGGAGAACAAGTAGCAGGAATTGATGTGGCAAATTGAGAGGAAAAATCCATTTCCCATGCAAGTGTATTCCATAAAAAGGCAGGAAAGAGGAGTTCAGTAAGCATGCCTACATACACACAAGCCTGTAGCGTCACATACAACACACATATAGCCAATATCAAAGGAGGAGTATTGCCAGGCTAAGAACTTGAAAGTCAGGGAAAGCCAGAATTAACACTGTTTATATTAGAGCTAGTCCTTCTTCCTGCTCACTTATTCAGCCTGTGTTTCTTCAGTTCCTGTTTCCTTGTGCAGCACATCATCACCCTTCTAACTCACATTATCTTCCCATCCTTCCTAGGCTCTTGCCCAGCCATCTCAAACCCCATCCCAAATTCTCAGATCAGCCTTTTCCCCTCAGTTCCTGCCCCCAGGCTCTTTAACCACAGCTGTGACTTCCAGTTCCTCTTAGCCTCACTCCATCCTCACGCCCCTGGGCGAAAGCCAGAGTCCTTCCAGCACCCAGATCCTTTTCCAACATTCCATTTCTTTCCCTTGAATGCAGAATCCTTCTACAATACTTGTTCCTCAAATCCAGCCTGCTTTTCAGAACACCTTCTACCTTATTCTTGTTAGAAATACAGTTGGCGTTGTCTTCCCCTTTTGCCTTATGAAAATCCACTCATCCTCCCCACTCAGGACAGGGCAGTATGAGGGGAGTGGCAGTGATGCAGTGCGCCCAGACTGAATGCATGAAGATTCAACAGAAGAAGTTACCTCAGAGACAGTGGATAACAAGTGACCAGGCATTAATTGTTCCAACTGCTAGCCACATCAGGTAGAGCAGGTGAAAAAAAGCATGCTGGAGTTCATAAAATCCAAAAATAAAGTGAGGTGTCCAGAGATTGTGCTAAGATTGCCTTCTGAGTAAGTAGGTGAAACTTGGGACTGATTCTGGACAGAGAAGTAAACAATTCTGTCATCATGGGCACATGTACCATTCTTGTTGCTTAATTTAGGGATGCTAAACCACTGATTAATAAGTTTTGGCTTGGGTGAAAAAGTTACTTCATATTGTTACATAGTACCTGCTGACTGCTTAAAGACCTGACCTTCTGGGGAACATGCTACTTTTTTTCTGAACTTCTAAAAGAAAATTGTCACAGTCAAATTGTGACCAAAATCCAAAGCTCCCCATTAGAATAATGGTCTCAACCCTAAAGAAATATGCTTCCAGGAGGCATATATGAAGTCTGGGAGAAAACTGCAGACACCACCTTCTGAATCCCCTGGGCCAACCACTCCCAAATTCTCCAGGTTTCAGTTTCCTTCTCATCTCCCCTTCCGTTCCAAGTCCTTTCAAATTTAACCATCATAGCACTTTCTTGGGAACAAGAAAAGAAGGGATAGTCAGGAGGAAAGAAGAGACAGCCTACACTGAGCATACCTGGAATAGAAGTAAGCCCCAGACAGACAGAAGCTCAGGCAAGATTAAGTACTAAAGAGGAGCAGATTTTCACCAGAACTACCAAAAGGAATCTTGCGGACCAAGCCCAGGGTAATAAAAAATGTCAAGTCACTGGTCTCAAGCCCCAGATTTCGTCAAGAAACAGTCAACAGTTTGTTTACTTAATGCAAGGAAAACAGTATTTTCCTATGATTCTTTTGAGAGGTGCCCATACTTGCTTAGTTGACATTTCTTCAAAATATATGCTTATCTTAAATTTTACAAAAATCATAAAATACAATTCTTTCTGCTAGGTATTGCCAGGTAATCTCCAGGAACACTGCTACTGACCTTTCTTGTCGTTACAACATGGAAAAGTGAAGTTAACTGTTTAACACTTTTTATATCCATAGGGAGAGATACAGGAAGTCCAAACCAATGTTGAACAGTTAATTTCATTTATGTATGTGTATATCCATAAATACACACACACACATATATATTTCTACGTGTATATTCTAATTGTATATACACCTGCTCCCCTTAAATATATATTTATACTTTTCACATAAGTATTTTAAAATTCTCTCAACAATTCCCTGGTCATATTAATAGATTAAAAATAACTGATTGTTTTAAAAAAAAATCTGAAATCATTGCATATGTTTTTCAGGAACTGAATAATGTTTTTTATCATTCTCCTGAAAGATTAACCATTTTACAAGTTACAGAAAAGTACAGGCTTTAATGCTGTACTTAACAACTCTATCATCTATTTCAAGATGGCTAAAACCGAGCAGATTAAAATTGAGGTTGCTTTACCAAATCATCCTGCATATTATTCTGAGTATTATTCAAGGCTTATTTGGTATTTTCACAAACCAGGATCATAACAGCAGTATCTTGAACACAAACCTATATTCAAAAGCTCACAAATCAAAGAAGAAAGTCAACTTGTAAATATAGAACATTAAATATTTGACTGGAAATCCAGAAAGACAGATTATTTTTTATAATTTGAGTTAAAAGAAGTGATAAAGACTAGGAACAGACTGAATGACAAGATTTAAAATTCAGAACAGAAAAAATGCTATGTTAGTTAGTTAAGCCTATTAAAATGTGTATATAAATAATACATACACCTCCTGCCAACTTACCAAGGTATTTCTCCCTTTCTTCTCTTCTTTCCTTTGCCAGTCTTTGTCTTTCATCAGTTTTTAGAAATCCATCAATAGCTGAAGGCAGAGGGAAGGGAAAAAAAAAGTCTTTAAAAGCTGTTAGCAAAGCTAAAGAAGCATTCAAAAGAAATTTTAAAAATCCATCAAAAAGAAATAATAATTACTGCATTTAACAACTCCAATAACAAAAACAATTTTGCTCTTGTATGCAGGTGGGTTAATGAGCTGGGATTTGGGTACCTCTTGAGCACAGTCTCCCACCTACTGCTGAACTCCAAGCACGGTTCCTCAGTGTAAATGCCTGACTTCTCTTCTCAGAGCAAACAAGCATGCTGTTAGCACTTGTTTCAAAACTTGAAACTTCCTTGGGAAAAACCATAAGGATGCAATTAACATGCATTTATCTTTGTTAATAAGCTCATTTTAAATTTTTTGGCTAGAAAGAAAAAGGTAGCTCAGAAAAGCAATAAGCAGCTATGTGGAGCCCCAGCCTTCATATTTATGGCTGACCACAGCCCCCCAGTTTCCTTGCTCGCTCAGCATCAGCTCATTTCAACAACCAGCAATTACTGCTGGATGAGACTATGGAAGCAGCAGCCCTCCTCCCCTCTTTCCCATGCAGGAAACACTTTTGTTTCCTCCTGGAGTTGGTATCTAGAAGTAGGATGCTTGTTTGGGAGGAGGTTGCCTAAGGGTTTTGTACCTGGATCTGGACACCCCAGTTCTTTGCACAGCATGAGCAGATGAAAAGCCCAATTTAAGGAGGCAGGAAGGCAGAGCGTGACACACCAGGTGCCTTGGGGTCACCTGCCTGCACACCTTGGAACAAGCATCAGATGGACCTTAGGTGGACCTTCTGCAACAGCAGGGGTAAGGCCACCACCGAGTGCCTTGACAGACCATCCAGAGGATGGTACCTGCTTAAAACAGCTGACAGGGCCTCCAGTGCCCTTCCTTCCCTCTCTTCTCAGGATCTCCTGTGGTCTGAGCAGTGCTGCAGTGAAAACAGGCACGGTGTCTCACAGCACAGTTTACATCCTTTGCAATCATTATCTGGGCTCCCTGCTGAGTTACTGACTTCTAATTAAGTCCCCTTCCTTTTGCTCTGAGAACTGCACTTGTTAATTTCATCAGATAAATACGAATGGAAAAATTACATAAGACTGTAACCCCAACTAACTTCCTGAAAAGTCACACTTGCAGGTTCCTTTCCAAAGGCATCCTGTCTGTGGGAGCAAGGATTTTGCATAGGAAGTACCTTTCTATAAAATGCACTGTTCTCCAGGAAGGCTGAAAGCTACTCTCGGTGGCCCCTGGTGACAAAGGTGGGGTCTCAGCTGTCCCCTATTACAATAACAGCTTGCTTTTTCCCCAAGCAGCACCTTCACAGACCATCTCCAATCCTCCTCAGCACACACAGACTGTGACCACCTGAAGGCTGCCAGGCTCCTGGAAAAATGTGATTATAGCTTCCAGCTGGTTAATTACAACTAAATTTCTGGGTCAAATACATATTTATTTATTACTAAAGACTCATCCTACTTCCATACTAGTCCACTTGTTTGCTCACTTGGCTGACATTTATTTTCAGATTTGACAAAGAAGAAGGAGACAAGAGGTGGCAGGAAAGCAGCCATGGCAAGGGTTTGTAACTGCTTTGAAGGGGCCTGCAATAAGTAGCCAAGACAGTGAATCCTGTTGTCGGTATAGGTATATTACAGCTCCAGTGGAAAGTTTTTCAGTGGTCTTGAAGTCAAACAAACATGAAACCTACAACTCAGGCTAGGAGCAGCAGAGGGATGTGAAATTCAGATTGGATCAAGAGCCCAAAGATGGAAGACTAAGCTTGGGAACAAGGAGACTGGAGAAAGGGAAAGAAACAAGCAGAGGCATGATTTAAGGTCTTCTGTGGCAAAGGATGTAACTCAGATGGAGAGGTGGAACTTGAAGTACAGAACTTTTTGTCCATGAACTATGTTCACAAAATCCTGCCCTGATTCTCATCACTGTCCTTCTTACAGTAACTATCTCAGAAACCCATCAGCAAAATTACATCCCATTATGCCTACCAATAAAATCACAGGTAACTCATCTCTACTTCTATTGCTTCACGAACACAACTAGTAGAAGTGGATCTAAAAGCCTTGCTCACAACTGCCATTGCTATCCAAAGCTGATGCACAATTTTTCAGGTTGGCTTTCTCAAGCAATTGAATATCTCAACCCAATTCAGAAAATACTAAAAGATGATCAAGGCTGTAATGTCACATACTTAAGAAATGAGAATGTATCCAAATTGAAACAGTCTGTACAATCTTTATTTTGCCTGCTCCTACATACATATTTTTTTCCCTTTAGATCCCTTTGCTTACTCATTCAGTGCATACGAGTTGAACCAAGTTCAAAGTTATTAGTGCTTCTTGCTTCATTTCCTTCTGAAACTGAGAAGTAGACAGAGCTATACCTGAAGGCTTTTTAGAGAACAGCACTCCAGACTTGGCTATATCACAGGTGAAACTACAAACACATGGAATTACCGCTCATTAAATATGCTATAAACCAACATGAACCCACCCCCCCAAAAAAAACAGTGGAGGAAAACTGCATTCTAATACATCCAGGCATCAAACACAAGATGGCAAGAGTAGCATTAAAATAGCACTGCCACCCTCAGTACTGGCATTTCTTAACTCAAGTACTTGGCTTTACAAATCAGCATGCCTGACAAAAATCAGAAACTTGTTTGCCTTCAGAAAGTAAATACAGTCTTGAAGGACAGGATAACTGATCCCTGGGCAATAGCTTGTACCTTAAGATGATTTTCAAAGGCCAAAACTACTGTACTTTATGCATCTTAATATAACATTATAAATGCAGTGGGCACAGCAGTTACCTGTGGCAAGAAATTTCATTAATGACAGGAATTCAAATTCCGTTCGTCAAAGCAGACTGCAAGCAGCAAGCTGGCACAGGTAACTATCCCGGGAATAGTGTAAGGGCATCCCTGTCCCGTAACAGGGAACTGCCAGCAGAGGGCAGGAGAAGGTCTGAATGAACAACAAAACCCCACGGCAAAATCGCGCTCACTGAGCTAAGTGACCTCAGGTTAAGTCTGTATACGCAGCTTTATCCTGAGCTTTCCTCATATTTACAGCTAAGCCTCTGATCCCCCACTTAGAGAGGCACATAACAGCTAACAACATGTTTAGAGTCAGGACATAAATATAGGCTGGCAGTTCTGCCAACCAGAGTAACGAATACAAGGGGATACTGGCAGAAAATTCTCTAATAAATCTTTATTCCCAGACTTGCAGAGGAATAAGGAAACTGCAATAATAACATCAAAGATTTTACTCTTAGGAAATGCACATGCAAAAATTGCTGCTACTTATTATTCTAACTCTCAGCCCTCCCCAAAAGTCTCCTTTGCACAGAGTCTCCACTCTCAAAGGCACGTACTTAGGCACTGGGCTAATTCCTTGAGATTGTGCCTCATTTTTTAATTGAGGAGGGCCAACTGTTCATCTGGAACTTTCTTATAATGAGCATTTCTAAAGAAAAAGACCGTAATGTAAAATGAGTTCAAATGTCAGCAGCAGACCTGCAGCAATAACATAACAGCTAATGCTGCAGGATTCCTTCAATACTTTCATGTTATTTGAAATTAAATATCCACAGAAGTAAAACCCAACATGTTAATCACTGCTTCAACACATTTTTATGGGCAAGGTAAACCTATTCAGAATGATGAAATAGTGCCAGATCATGTCCACACACTGCTCTGCTCCACATACTGCTTGTGAAAGTCTCTTGGTGGTTGCTCAAGACAGAGGAAGGCTGTCCTCTCCTGATGAGACACAAGGCAAGCTCTGTCTTTTGAAATCCATATCCTGTTTTTGGTGAGAAGACAAGTACTTGAGCAGGACAGTCAGGTTATTGGAAGCTAAGACTACATTTCAAAAGGATCAACAGACTGCTTGGGCATCTTCTCCCCTGAAATTCACACCTGAGTAATTGTCAGCAGGTAAGGTCTCTACTAACTTTTATTTTTTTCTACTTTGTTGTTGAACCCACACCCCCTTCTGTCCTCTCTAATACCCCATGGTATTTGGTTTCACAATATATTTATATATAGCAGATATTGAAGTCCTTGTCGGGCATCCTGACACAAGAAAAGTAAGCTGGGCATCTGAGACCAGTTCTACGTAACAGTGTTCCACACACCGAGACCTCTGGCCATCCTGCATGACCACATTCAACACATTTAGACCTTTGCCCATTCTATCTGACATTGTCCAACACTTTTGGATCCTTGCCACAGTGTGTGTCACCTACACTGATGTTGCTGCATTAGTGAAATTCCCGGTTTGGATGCAGTTCTGCCAATGAGTGGCCTTGAGTGGGACCAGATGATCCTGAGACACCACTGCACTTACACCCACTGTTCTGCTGGCAAACTCTGTTGTTTCAAATAATATCATCTTCATCTATAAAATCAAGGTTCTGCTCCCTAAAAACCTGATTTCTGTCCCTTGGGACTGTTCTTTGAGACAATAACGAACAGCCATTTTCCACCTGTCACTGTTTCCCTCTGGGTATTTCTGAATGAAGAAATGTTCAAGTTTTCAGCTACTAACTACATCTTGAGGGGGAAAAGAGTTACAAAGCTGCACGTGACTGTACCTGAATGACACTTTCTAAATTTTAAGAGGCACTTTTCTAAATTTTAATTATTATATAGCTGAGAGGCTTTCAGGTAGAGGCAACACCACAAGGGCTTTGGAGGTAGGTTCAGTAAGATTTAGTGGACTGTTGTTCTTTTTGATAATCGTCTTTTTCTACATTTTCTTTAATTAAAAAAGCTCTTTATTCTATTGCATCCAAAAATCCCAATACAAAGAATCAGAATTTTCCCACTTTCAGCTACTTAATTTGCCAGGCTGGATTTCAAATACAACCAGAAAAGAAAAAGGAGTATTTTCCATTATGCCTAATTAAAATACCAGGGTATCTATTTGTTGCTATAAAGACGTTAAGTGGATGAAGTCATTAAAGGCAAACAGTTGCCAAACAGTGACATTTCAGAACCCCAGGCTAATTGTCTGAGTGGTGGCCTGGCAGATAGAACAGAGAAGCTGTGTCAGGGACTGCACGCTCTGGTTAAACAACTAGGACACCTGCCTTATGCTCCTAGTCCCCACCCCGGATTTTCAAATTATCCATTTGAATCAAGAACTTCAGCTGTAAAACATACTTACACAAGAGTGCAGTAGCTAAATATATACTACTAGTATGTTTATTTAAGTTTAGGGTGAAATTGCTCCAAAATGCTGGCCAAATAACTGTGGAATTATACAGAGAGTACATATATATATATGTATATATAAAATATGTAACATACATTAATAGAAATATCTCAATTACTGCATGGGGAGGAAAAAATTGCTAAGATATAAATGGCAGGTCTTCTCAGTTTTGCATGAGCCCACAGACACCTAATCAACTACATAGGGTTGTGTACAAATGTGTGTGCAGCCCTAACAGTGCCCCAAGGAGACTCCAGTATCAAACAGACACAGCAGATGCACCTCAAGAGCACTCAGAGAATGGTAAGATACATTAGCAGAATGTTTTTACTTATGAAAACACTACATAATTAATCTAGTGTTATTACTTAGTTAGCTTACTGAACAGGTCCCTGCCAGACAGCCCCCCATACAGCCCATACCAAGCAGTGGCACTGTATCCAAGGTGTTCTACACTGATGTTTTATTCTTGTGCTTCTGTAACCTCTCAGGCAGAAAGGAGCCCAGAGGCTTAACCAGTGCTTGGCAGTGTCTTTCTCACAGATTTAACATATATGAACATTTACAGCTGTATTTTTCAAGCACCACTAGACCCCAGACCCATTTGGCATCTGTAGGTAAGATCTTCCCTTCTACAGCCTGTCCAGCAACTTTCTGAAAGGAAACACTCTGCATTCTGGAAAGGATAAAAAAGACCAAACCAAACCAAACCTACTGTTTCTAATTCACAATTAACATTTTGAAACTTCTAGGGTTTGCCAAAGTGGCACTAGCTGGAAATTTTATACTAAAACAACAAGCAAACCCACAAACCCCAAAGCTTTAAACGTTTCAAATACACAATTTTTTTTCCCATGACTGAAATACTTTTCTTCTTTTGCTCACTCACTGCATGTCTCCTGAATCAGCAATAGTCCCAACTTGTATTTACAATTTTTCATTAATAAACTTGCACAGACTAGTTTCACTGACTTCAGCAGAATGACTGTGTTAAAACAGAAAACATGGAAATACCTTGTTAAGATCAGGAAGCCCATGTTAATCCTCCCCAAGTCTGAAAAAAAAAAGGTCCTATCACTTACGTACTATCATATTGAATGGAAAATTTATTTTTTGGAAGAAGAGTAGCTAAAAATAGACACTGCTTGTCTGGTTCACTTTACTTTGAGTTTTGCAAGAAAAAGCCTCAGTGTAAGACAATAACCCTCAAGTCACAGTTATTTTCCCAAATTATCTAAGGGAAACTTTTTAGGATCAGATAACTTTGTTCTTCCATCACAGAAAATTCTGAACAGCCTCCTTTTTAGGAATATACACATCAAAATGAAAGAAATTAAATTTATTGGTAACAATTTTTGTTACCAAAATGAACAAAAAAAAAAGTTTTGGATCTATAGTGCATAGATGTAGTCAGCAGCACTGTGTCCAATGTGTGTTCTACACTGATGTTTTATTTATGTGCTTCTGTAATCTCTCAGGCAGAAAAGAGTCCGGAGGCTTAACCAGCACTTGACATTGTCTTTCTCCCAGATTTAACACACATGAACATTTATAGCTGTATTTATGTGTATAGTGTAGTCTAGCACAATTCAATTCCTAATTAAAAGTGTTTCTGGACTGACAATACACATCTATGTATCAACACCTGCTGATGTTATATATTGATTATTAGGTATTAGATAACCAGAACTTTGTGAAAAACTAGCATTCTTGCTGAGAAATTCAGATATTTTTAACATGAGCAGACCAGATGGGAACCGTAAGTATCCATTCCTCCCACCTCCAGCTAGCTTGTAATTCCCAAATGCACATTAAACCGCACTTCCTGTTCAAGTTAATTGGCTTTGCTGGTGTATGGCACTGAATAGTGATCTTATGCTTTGGTGGCTTTACAAATGTCACTGCTGTGTTGCGCTCTCCAGTGATGGCTGAAGTGCATAAAGACAGCAAAAGCGAAGGGAGCACTGAGCTGCTTTCCCGTATCAGGTAGGAAGAGCTTTAGTGGAAGCCTTGCACAGCCCTCAGGCAGACGGGGAGCTGACCACAGCTGAGGTGCACCACAGTTCATTTTCCTGCGGGTTGTTTCCCTGCTGAACCCTTGATCAAACCTTCGCAGCAGCACCCCATGCTGCAAATTTAAAACCAAAGGCGCAGGAGCCAGTACTTGCAAATACTATCTATAGAAAACAGAGCTCCCCCAATGTGAGCACCCAGGTAACCTGGAGCACACTGGGCTGAGCTCTTGTCTTCACGCTCAGGCTCTTAGGTGTCACTGGCCATGTGACCCCAGTCACCTCCCCCTCTGCAGTGGGTGGCTGTCCTGCCTCCACCCACAGGCCAGACACCCCCACAGCCCCCACACCAGCTCCCAGCAGTAAAATTTTGCTTCATGAAGAAGCGGGAAGTTGGAATGATTTTCTCACTGTGTTACCTGGAGTTACCTGGAGCATGTCAAGCTGCCCAGCTCAAGGCACTAAAGCGCACTGCTGAAGGCCATTATTGTGCTACCAGAGCTCCTTTTTACAGCACCAGTCCGTGGCAGCTGCAAGTCTCTAATTCCAGCTAACTCAAGGGTCACAAGACAGCATTTTGAAGGAAGCCCCAGCAGTCTCTGTACACCCTGCCTTCCACTGTGGCCTTTTTGCAGGCCATGGATCTCTGCAGCAAAGTAACTGCCTGCAGATGGGCCAGCCAATAAAGATTAAAAAAAAAAGTCCTATAATCAAACTCTTAATTAACCTCTATGTCTAGGTACCCAAACAAAAGCATGACAAAAAACTACAGCTTGCTTCTAAACCAACTTCAGCCAGAAAGTTTTCTTTTGGAGGCTGAAGTAAAAATGACAAGGATATGTCAGTATGGTCTCATAAACTATCATTACAAATAAATTAAGACTAATCATGGAAGAAATCATAAAACAAAACAAAAAAATCTCCAAATAAAGGGCTCACACTTGGAAGACAGGTTTGGTGAATGATCATTTCAGAGGTGGCAATTTGTACAGCACAGCATAAACCTTAAACTTTTCACTGCATGCGTATGTACAGGGATAGATCTGCAGATTCCTTTTACTAGCTTTGTTTTCATTGCAAGTCAAATTTAATAGAAACTGCAGAAGAGATACTGGTGCTTTGGGATTTACTCTGAGTTGCAGCAAAGGCACAGTTAGAGAACCAAGAAAAGACACTCGGCTCCTAACAATGCTTATGGAGGCATGAGGTGTTGCCAGCATATCCTTTATTACCACAGCAGGTCTAAATTTTTTTTCTCTAGATAGCAAAATTAAGTTTTTAACACTATTGTCATCTACCACTATACTCTCTCCTCCATGACTGAAGATTTGGAGAAAGTTTCAGGATGTTTCTGTTCTGTTTTTTGTGGTGAGTGAAGTGAATATAAAGCATTTAACAAAAGAAGAATCCATCTGCAATTTTCCATTTATATATCTCTCTCTCTACCAAAAAAAAAAAAAAAGTGCTGATGACTTACTAACATGACATGCAGCTATCAAGAACTAACCTAAATAACCTCCACTTTGCTCTACCCACACCTCGAACTTTGCTGAAACAGTGTATTATTCCAAATAGAAGCAGCTACCAGCATCAGACGTAGAAAGCACATTTTCCCTGTGATCTGGCAAAAGCTTCTAAAATAAAAAGAAGCAAAGCTGGTTAATCCACAGCACACATGATCAAGTGAACTTCATCCTCTGTGGACTTGGCTATGTTTAGGAGCAACAGTTAAAATACTGCTTTTGCTGTGCTTCACACTAATTATATTTCCCAGTTATTTATTTCAGGGAGAACACCCATTGACTATCAAAATCAAAACAATTTATTCTAGGAACATGCACAGTAAATCCTCACAGGGAAGAAAAGCTCTAACAATTAAATGTTTGTCTTTAACATTTTTTTCTTGCACTTTAGTAGATGTACTACACCAACATAGCTCATATTTATAAAGTTACGTATGAACATACAGTTTTAACTATGTTTATGGTCAATTCATCAAAGTGTATTCCACACACCTCCGGCTTTTGCATCGCCCAGTCTTGGCCCCTACATATAATTCTTAATAAAGCATATAATTTAATGGTGGTATCCAAATACACTTTGAAATCCGAAACATGAACTTTTCCCTCTCGCATTTATGCAGTCAATCTCATCTGAGAATCTAATCATTGTAGGTCTTCCACGAAGAACCTAACATGTCCTTGTTGGGACTTCTGCTTACTTTTCTACCTGTTCTTTAGCTGTGAGCTTCTGAGTCTCAAGGAATTCCAAGCACAAAGCTTTCAGTGCATGCAAGTCCACCTACAAGACACTTCTGAGACCTGACCCTGTGCTGGCAACCTAACTGCCCCAGACAGAGAACAAAAATATTACATTTACATACATCCTTTTGTACATAATGTATGCATCTCTGTATGATCATTTATTATGACTGTTCTTGGTCAAACTATTTAATATCGGCCACTGTGCACAGAAAGTGTTAATGGTCTCTGTTAGAAACCAATCAAGCCCCCTGAAGGGCAAGGCTCCAAAAGCAAGGACCTCATTCAACCCTTGAACTGTATTAAAGGGTCTGAATTACTTAGAGCTTCTAGAAGTCTAGGAAATACCCCAAAGTGGAGACTGCCTTAACACCAACCCAGACAACCTCATTTATGTATGGGGCCAGTACAGTCTCTTGAAGGAGTCCAGGTCAGTGACGGAACAGTGAGAACTGAGACATGTTGGGTCCTGCCCCCCCTTGCCTAAATCCTGCTCCATTCTGACAATGTTTGCATTTTGTGGAAACAGAAGACCTTGGATCTATTAGGTTAGCACCTGGAAGATTATTTTTCAAGGGCAAGAGACAGCATGGAGATGGACTGATACACAAAAGAAGGCTGAACATTTCTGCATCCCTTGAAAGAGTTATGTGAACCGATGTTCTTACGTGGAATTTACTTGGAGATTCAATACCTTAACAAATGCAGAAAATATTAAGTCTGCCTTTTTACCACTGCAAAAGAGAAATCTTTGTTTAATCTGTAATCTCTCAGAGGATTATTCACTGAGTTCCAGCTAGAAATTGTATTAGTTGTTTATGCAAACTCAGAACACAAATCACATTATTCATGGAGCTCTTAACCTACAGAATAATAAAGATAATTTACCAAACCCAAACTTTTCTACACAAGAGAGGTGAGTGGATTATGCATCTACTGACTTTTCAAGTCTCAAAAAGAAGGTTGGGTTTTTTTTCAGGGTAAGAATTTGGATAATATTTACAAAAATCTATAAAATTAAAGGATAAATCAGAATACAAAGTGACTAAGCTGTATGCAAAGTACTTAAAAGATACGCTAAGATGAAAACATACACTGAAACCAGGACTGACACCGCACTTAGGCCAACACAAAGAGGCCAATTAGAACAGTGGGTCACTAAGCTTTGCAGTAAGGAATTAACCTCACAGAGATCAGATCCTGTATTCAGTATTTTCTGTCAAAGTTCATCTAAACTTTTGCAGTGATGTGTGGCAAAACTGCAGAGGACGAAGGGAAACTCTGGTTTGCATTGGTGTCTCCTAACCTCTTTTGTGACCTTCGTGGCCCACAGAGAAACCAGTTGAGAGACAGAGTTAATATTACAGTCAACAACGTGCAGTTTTCACTGCTGTGACAAGTCTGCCTCTGCCCTTGCTCAAGGGAAGTCCTGTGCAGGAGCAGCCACTGCAGGCACCAGGGGAGAACTATGGAGACTCAGCTGGTACTCCCATGGCACGAGCATTTTAGAGCCTGTAGATACAAACAGCCCTTGCACATACACATGCACTCTATAGGCACAGTGGTTTCTTTTCACTGTTACCTGAATTAATTTCAGAGACCAGAGACACTGGCCCAGCACATTGCTTTTTAAGAAAATACAGGTACTTATAGAATGACATTTCTTGGAGTATTTCTGTTGATCCTTCCGCCATCTGGAGAAGACTGACTTGATTCAGAACCAAGTCCAAAACTGGCATATAAGTGCCGGAGTCAGTAATTCAACATCAGTGTCCAGATGCTTTCTGGGCACAAAAACAACCAGAAAGTGACTTTAAATGTTTTAA
>VZTI01004654.1:363911-397205 GCA_013397865.1 Struthidea cinerea
AAAGGTGGTTTATATTTGTCCAAAATGACAGACATCTATTATGAGGCTCTTAAGATGCTATTATGGGTCTTCCACCACAGTATGAGAAAAGGCAAAATTATTTTATTACTTTATTCCTTCTGCCTCTGTATACTCTTTCACATGATTTTGTAGCACTTTGCAAAGCAAATTTCCTTTCTCATTCATATGTAAGGGAAGAGCTAGAAATCTGACCTACAGAATCTTTATTTTTCTGATAATCTAATTTCTTCAAACAAATGGCTTCAAAAAAAACCCTCTACAGGGCACTGAAAAGCCTCATTTCTTACAGCGCTGTGCCTTGACACCAGATTCTCTGCTGAAGTGTTCCCAGAAGTCAGGGTCATTCATAAACAATTCCCTCCTGAAAGTGGTGAATTTTAGGCCATGTAATACAGGGGTGAGCTTTTACTGTGTCCTGTGTCTTCATCTGGTTTTATCATCTTTGCCGGAACATAGCACCCTTTAGACTGTCATTTATGACAAATTTGGTTGAAGGTGACTGATGGCTTCAACAGTCAATTATTGGTAAGAAGAAAGAAGGATGGACAGACAAATAGGTGTGATCCTCTACATTTAATTTCTTTTTGAAGAAATACAGACAACTGAGTTCTTGAAATTGTAGCAAGACACTTAAAACCTGCAGCAAAATCCTTATTCATTTGCATGCCTCAAGAAATACAGCATACTAAGTATATGGTGCCCTACGTCAATAAAGGCTTTCTATCTTCAAGGCCCTAGCTACTCACAACTTGATGGCCTTGGGTAAAATGAAAATCCACAAGAACTCAAGAAAATCTATCAAAAGTCATGGAAGTTTCTAAAAACAAATATAGAAATCTGCATATTATATTTTTAATAACCTAATAGTTCAGAGAAAAATCTCTATCTTCTGCACATTTTCTAAATAATTCACCTAGAATAAAGGTAACCAAAAAAATGAGAGTACATAGATTAGTCAAAAAACAGATTTAAACACACAGTTTAAATATTTCAGGAAAAATACATATGATGTTATGCTATACTGATATTCAGAGCATTTATTTAACTGCCTGACATTTAAACTGACAGGCTTAAAGAAAGGCAGAGACAACATAGGAGAACTGCAAAAGAAGCTTAATCCAGCGTCACAATGTTAAACTGTCAAGATAAACTGACCAACAATAATGGCAGAATAATTTTCAGTGGTAATGTCTTTTGGGTTATTTATAAAAAGCAGAATGAGAAACTGAGTGCTTGCAGTTTATCAAAACATCACTGTTCAGCTAAAAATGTGGAGGCTGACAGATAAGTTTGAAAAGAATATTTGCATGAAATATATCAAGCTCTAAAAGGAAACAAAGACAAATATTTGCACAAGTGAATAGTAGCATAAAAGTATTAAGGTTGATGATGGCTGAATTGCCACTCAGCTTTCTCCTGTGTGAGATGCCACACTGAATCCACCAAATCTAATCACGCAGTCTGACTCTTTTTTGGCACACAGATTTATTTAGTGGTATGATGTCTAGTAACACGTAGTGTGGATGAGTTCGTGGGGATAAAAAGAAAGCTCTTCAGTAGAGATAAATGCATGATGAATGCGAGGAATTCAAGGTCGCATACGCTTGGCAGGCAATACTTTGTTCTAATTCATTTTGAAAACACTTGAATGATGATTTAGCAATTAAATTATTTACTTGTAATACAACGTAATTATACATTTTGGAAGATAGAGGCCAGTTGGCTTAATTCCTTCTAATGTGTGTTTAGACTTCATAAGTCTACAATCAGCCTGTACATGGGTTAGCTGGTATTTTCTATTTAAAATTTACTTTTTAATTTTCTCTTATTCTTCGTTCCTCCCTCTCCCCCTTTTCTGATGTGTTGCAGTTGTGGTTTTAATAAAACAATTACTGGCAGAAAATTTAACCTGACTGATCCTGCACATAAAACAAATGTTGATTTATTTGGTGCCAAAATGTAGGAATTTACAGTCAAATGCTTAAAACTTTGCACCAAAAAATAGCAAAATAATCCTGGTTTAATTCTTGTAACAACCTGTCTCAACACCTTTTCCTGCCCCAATGTCAACATTAAATCCCAAACTACGTTCTTTCCTATCTGATGATTTTTCTTTTCATGTCACACAACCAGTAAGAAAGTTCTAGTTTTATACAGTACTTCAGTTCTTGACATTTGCACCATTAAATCTTGCTGTACAGCAATTCAGTGTCTGAGTATCTATTTACAATTTACTCCTTATCTTTGCCCTTAACGTCTCACTGTGGCTTCCAGTGAGACCATTCACCTCTCGGGCTGCCAGAGCTGACATTACAGCTACAGAGTAGAGACACATACAAAACTTCCCTCATACTAAGAACATCCTCAATTATTTAAAATAATTCCTAGTCTGGATCCTACAAAACTAAAGAAGCTTTTATTTAAAAAATATCTTCTCAGCTATACCTCAGGGATACACTGGTGCAAGTGTGCAACACAATTATGGAAATACCATACAATTATCAGTGGACTAGCTTTTTTTTATATTCCAGGAATCCACCAAGTTTATTCAAGTTAGACTGTCTTTTCAACACTTTTTTTTGCTGTTTGCAATATAGTTATTTAGGATTTACCACATATAAACATGTCCTATTGCTATGTTCTACCTCAAAAATAAATGGGCTGTAGCAGGTAAATTTCATATGAGTGACTGAAATAATTTCCCATGAATTATGCAATCTAAATTAAAAGTGATAAATAGTTGCTAAAGGTATTAAAAATTACTTGGAAACCCCTTAATTACAAATTTATACTGTTTACAAACTGCACAGACAGGACAACCGAAGGGGTTAATCCAAAGGAATTTGCTAGCAAAACAAAAACCAAAACACACCAAGATCTCAGGAGTCCCCACAAACACCAAGGTCCAAGCACCCTGATCACACACACAGTAACAGATCTACTGGACAGCACCAGAGGTTTGGGTAAACACTGAAATTACCTTGCACCCGTCTGCCCTCCACATTAACACTTTTATTAAAAGGGGTTTTACCCAGGAGACCACTCCCTTGAAGACACCTCTGGCTCGGAGAAGGGGCCAATGCCATATGGACGTATCCAAACTGAGGCTGCAGATTGGCTGTGCCTCTGGACTAAGTCTCTGGTAGTCCCATCTCCAGCCCAGCTCTTGCTCACCCCAGCTGGATCCCTGGATTCAGCTGACCACTCTACTGGCACGGGACTGCTATGTCCACTCTGCAGTGCTGGGGGAGAGAGCACAAAAACTGTGCTGCACTGTTGCCAATAACAAAACTCTGAATTATTCCTTTGTTTCACATGAGAGAACCATCAAAGTGCTCAACTCCACATCTCTGTTACTCACAGCCCAGGACCACCTCCACTGCACATGGAGAGCACAGGCTGCACACCTTCACTGAACAGCGCTGTAAAAGCACAGGACCAGTAAATACTGACTTTCTCCCAGGCTCCTTTTTATTTTTCATCCCTTTTACTGTAACACAAACCTGCATGCTCTTTTCCACTCCTGGCCTCCAGGAATCACTAAAGTGTTTAAAACTGGTATTACTACATTCTTCTATTTCTATTTTAATAAGCAACACATGCCCACTACCCACGCCTATGATCATACTCGGTCAAATATTTTATACATAAAAGATGCTCATAAATAAACAATTTTAACACACAGAAATGGCTGCTGGTGCACAAGTAACCAGAAGCCAGCAAACCATCCATTTGCTCACTGCACAGGGGCCACCTGCTGCTAACAGAAGGGAAGGAAAAGTTATTCTGCTCCATAATGCACATCCCAAGAAACAGCAGCCGCTCTTGCTTAATGAGTGAGAAGTGATCAGATAAAAACAATTTCAGGGGAAAGAAAACATTAAACCTACACAGCTATGTTTTGGGTTCCCCCCCCCCCACTTCGTATTAACCTCTCACGTTCTTCCTAAGTTATTGGACATACTGCTTATCAACGTTTCCCCAAACTAAAGGTTGGAATGTCAATGAGAATCATCAGGTTTTGAGTGATGAAATAGAAGTATTTTTATTTTGCTACCTTAAAAAACAAGACTTAGGATGAAGAGTCTTTTGGACACACTTTTGCTGAAGGGCAGATTCCTACCCTATGTAAACTATCATGGCAGTTCAGCTAAAAGATCAGGGCCACTTGCCTAATAAAATCTGCAGCTCTAAAAGTCCAAGGTGATAGGTCTATCAAAAGCCAGTTAAAGATCCACGTATTAATGAAAACGAAACAAAACAGGACAACCCAACACAAACACACACAGCAAGTTCTGAAATTGATAAAGGTAGAGCCAGAAGGAAATCTGAAAGGTTTCAGTTTGAAAATAGGAAGCAGTCAAGGTGAAAATTAAATCAGCCTCAACACAGCTCTCATTATTAATATCATAAAGATCTAGCCATATGGGAGGCAATATCTTGCACAGTGCAGCTGAGAAAAACAACAGCAGGGAAATAATATCATTCTTCTTTTCAACTGTAATACCACAGCCAGCACTAAGCATTGTTTTCAGAAAACACTCTGCAGGGTTTATTTTGAATAAAAAGTAAAGTACAACCTCTCCTGAGTCTTGCCTATAACTGCCACTGCCGCAGACAAGCCACAATGATTTCCTTCTCTGTGTTGAAGAGGAGCTCTTAAGGATGTTTCTGACAACCACTTAAGCAAACAGCATGATAATCTCGAAGACAACATTCCTAAACACTATTTGAAGAGATCATATATGTTTCCCTCCTCTCATGAATATAAAAAGTGTATGAATAGAGGCAATTCAGTTGCACTCAAAATTACTTTGGACAAAGACATCTCCCGCTAGTGATGTTGGGAACTGAGCTTCCTTCCTCTCACTAGAAGTGGATGCAGGTTTTTTCTAAACACTTTCCATACTTTGTAAAAAATTAATAGGTCGATTGTTGTGATTTATACAAAGCTAACTTCTACAGAAGAATCAGTGAGTAGCACTCTGTAAATACTGCCTTTCTAGGCAAAAATATATATACCTCATATAGTGAGCACGTCATTAATTCAAGATTACTTTTCTTGATGGCAGAGTTCTGTTGGAAGTGTCGACTGTTATACGAAGAGCCAAAGACTGGATTAGCTCTTACATTTATTTGTCTCAGCCATTTTAGATTGATTCACAGCATCAAGAGTAAACAGCAAGATTTAGAAAACGATTTATGTGTGACTAGAGAGATAAGATCCCTCCCACATACATATATGTGGTCAAAGGGGGAGGACAGATACTGAAAAACAAAAACCATGAAAACTGGAAGAGTTTTCTATGAGCAGAGTGATAAATAGTAGTGCTGTGTGAACATCTGTCTTTTCAAACACCCCTTGTGTTTGTTTATACATTGGAGATCTCATGGCAGGCTTATTTGACCTTGAAAATTGGTGAGCATCCTGGCTTGGAAACAGTGTTAAGGGCAGGAAGGTTCTCTCACACATCAGTGGAAAAACCATTGCCACAACCTCCTTGCGCAAGGCAGACTGGGAATTGCCCAAATGAGCAGCACTGAGCATGTTAGAGCCATGTTAAGAATTTTGATGTGTAAAGAACAACACACACATTAAGCTTCAGTGGTGGTGAGTGTTATCCTGTGTTTATTTTTAGAATTTATTTAGGAGAGTTGTATTTATATACACCTGAGCAATACAAGCATATATACAATGCTTCTGAGAAGACACTTCGGTGTCACTAGGATCATTACCTGTTCCCACTTTTATGGAGTTTTGTTGCAGAGAGTACCAGTATGCCAAGTTCTGCAGTTTCTCCTCATTCTAAGCAGTTTTCTTCTCTTATGATTAAAGAGAGAACAAGAAATAGATAAACATGTCCTCTCCCTACCTCTGCCCGTCTTTTTTGAAATAATTCAAGTTACACCAATACCAGCTCTCTGCCTTCAGGTCCTGCCAATGCATATACGCCCCTTCTCTGGCATGCCCCATACCTCCCCACTTCTCAGCACAAATCTGCATGAGCTCTTGCCTCCTTTCAAAACCTTACCCCTCAAATAGAATGCCGTCTGCCACATCCAGTACACTGTTCCTGCAGCCCTGAGGCTTTCAGCACACCTGTCCTGCACTCCACCATCACAGGCATCTCCCCTGATGGGCAAACTGCCCCAGGAAGCTCCCGAGGGATTGCTGGGGCTGACCTGACATCCTTGGCAGGGCAAGTGCCCCCAGCACTCTGCAGTCAGAGGTGGCTGGCACGCTCCAGCACACCAGCTGCAAGCAAACCCACACACCCCACACGTGCTCGCTGTTTTGGGAAGCTTGAGAAGCCCACAGACAGAAAACAGACATCTTTCAGGACCATGCAGTCTCTCCCTGGCACCCAGCGACTGCATTCACAGGGGAAGGTAGTTTGGACACTTCCATGGGCTTTCCCACAAACCATGCCAGCCAGGCTGTTGCTCCTGAGCCAGAGCAGCTCCAGGCCTCATAGAGAAACCACACATGCGCTTTCCTTACAAAAATCACACATCAGCTCTTACTCCAAAACTTCAGTTTTGGTACTGCAAATATATAATCTGCTTGTTGCTTTCTAGAGGTTGCGCCCTGAAGGTGAGGCAGGGTTGTAGGTTCATACAACCACAGCACTGCCCAGGATGGAAAGGACCTCAAAAGATCATCTGGTCCAATCTTTCATGAGAGAGGGAGCCCATATGAGATTATCTAACATCCAGTCCAACCCCATCTTGAAAACACATGGTGATAGGGCCTCCACTATGTCCCCTGGGAGGCTGTTACAATGATTATTGTTGTCACTGTAAAAAAAAATATTTCTTTTATTGAGGTAAAGCTTCTGCTGGTACCATTCCTTTTTGCTTTCTCCATGTGTCTACTTGGAGGACAGAACTCACATCCTCTTTGTGGCCATCCTGTAAGTACTGGAATATGGTGATGAGGTCCTCCTCAGCCTCCTCCTCTCCAGGGTAAATGCCTGGTCTCCAACAGGAAGAACAGGAAAATAAAAACAAGGGCCTGCTGATACCCAGTGGGGAGAAGAAAGATGTGAGCAGAAGACCAGGCTGCAGCACAGATGAAAGGGCAAAAACAAGAGGTGGATGCTCTTCTCCTACTAAAACTCTAGGAATATACCTGCAGCGGGGTCCTGGAGTATATTTTAAGCAGGACAGCAGCCTAGTCAGGAGTATCAAAATTATCTGAGGCAACTGTGCTAAATATAAGTCAAAGAATTATCATATTTTTGCATGTTTGTAATATGACAGAAAAGCTCACTGCTGGTTTTTTTTTCCATCAGTACTAAGACAGAACAGACTTAAAATGACAGTAGAAAAGAGCACTTGTTTCCTTACATTAGCTGACTAAATTAGCTACTATTGTCAATTTTAAGAGAGGTACAAGCACAATTTTCTCCAGTAGACCTTACACTAAGAGTCCCTCTGATTTCCAATAGAAGAAAACAGAGAATCAATGCAAACAAATGAATTACACAGTACTAAAATATAAATATTTCAAAGCTTACGTTTTATAGAGCTTTATCTAGGTGCTCCCTGACATGAATCAGAAACATGTTTTGTACTCAGCTGACTAGGAAAATAGGTCTATTTTTCTTTTTGAACCAAATTAGTCCAGAAATATTTGATGGAAAAAATTTCACTTATTAATCAGTACCCAGATGTCAATATACAGCTTCCAGTACTATTTTAATAATAAAATATTCAATAAAAATAGCCTAAACTTAGAGATGGGATATAAATCCTCTAGTGAAAAACCTGTTCTTGCTCTAAGTTTAACAATTACTCCTTATGATCCCCCCATCATTCAGACTTCACTGAGGGATTATTATTCAGCTACAAAATTAAAACCCAAACTGATCCTAAATCATATAGAGCTTTTAGAAACCATCTGTTGAATTTTATGCCTCAAAATTCTAGATTACATGATTTCCTATATAAAAAGTGCACACCAATATTTCAATATTGCACTTCCATAAAATCAAGTTCTATTTGATTCTAAAATACACGTATGCCTCTACTTTTAAGCTTCCATGTCATATCTTAATCAAAAGATATACAGGTGGATACTTGAAAGAATATTAATTTGTTATACCCAGTCAAATACTCTTCAATAAATAATTCTCTTGTAACTGTAATAGTTTGAGCTATTCAAAGAGAATGCTAACACCATATCTGCAAAATCAGTTGAAACAATTTGGCTAAAGGGAATGTGGCAATCAGAAAAGCAAGTGAAATTTAACTTGAAATGTTTTCTGCAAGCCTTGCCTTACACTTCAGGTGTATATAAGCATTGATATTTGGAAAGTGTAAAAGTGAAGTTTAAAAAATTAGAAAGTAATGTCAGAACTACCTTAAAGCAAAGACAATGTTTGATTTTACAAAGTACTTCTGATTTGTTCTTAACACTTAACACACACCCCAACATGAATAGAAGTAATCTGCAAATATTTGGCACATGTGAGTATCTTTGCAATGACCTGACCCAAACTAGAAACAATATCAGTATGTTTTTGTCTAAAAGGATTCAAGGATAGGTAAATGATGTACTGGGAATCCTTTTTTTTATGACTAAAGTTGGCTTATCTTGCGGCATTACTCAGAACTCTTATCTGGTTTTATGTTTTCCGTGAGAGGTAGAAAGGTGCAGATGAGTGTTTTTTTAAGTGCAAAAACGATAACCTTAACCTCAAATGGATCCTCCCAAGTTTGCTCATTGCCTCCTTGGACAGAAGAATTCTCAGTTTGTTTCTACTTATACAATCAGCAAGTCCAACATATATTTCTTTCTAAAGTGTTCAGTGTATTTCTTTTGATAGAAAAACCACTGATAACAATTTTGAAATTATAAATGGAAACCATTACATCATTCAGAAATAACAAACCAGTAAGTTTATAATTATGATATACTGGAAAATCACCTCACCTTCTCATCCTAAAGCTGCTTTGAGTTGACAGTCTCTGAACCCCCTTTAAGGAATATTTCTTCCCTTTTTCACTCCACCTATACTTATCTGCAAAAACATTTAATACTGTAAAGTTAGCATTTTTTGAGTCCCCAAATCTCTCTGCTTTTAACCTTTAAAGCCTTATTTGCCACCTTCTAAACAACATCTTATTATGCTACACAGACAAAACAACCATAATTTCTGCTTCATACACCACTTTGCAAAGTACGTCTTTGGGTATCACAGCCACTTCCAATGCAATGCTCAGAAACTGAGGGCGACAGGCTTGCTTGAGTAGAAAAAGCTTTGTAAAGATGTACAAAAACTTTCACCGATAAATGGGATCAGCAGAGGGGAATGGTTTGGGTGTCCTTGCAGGCGGGCTGTGGGTGCTGCAGAACAATTTAGGGAGCTTATTACTGGTTCAGCGAGCAACAGGAGCTAACACACACATAGCGGAGTCCCAACTTACAGGCCAATTAAAAGCTTCATGTTATTGCACTACATCACTGAAAGCAAGATGAAGGAGCACAATCAACTTTGCAGATCTGCTCCTTTATAAATAACATCAGAGTAAAAATTAAAAAAAAAAAAAGGAAACAAAAAAACCCACACCAAAAAACCCACCCACAACAAAAGAGTTCTTTCAGTCACTAGTCCTGCAGCCATCATTTCAACACAAAAGGATGCCCTTGAGCATCTGTACACAAAACATATACTGGTTTTACTTTGTGAATATTGTGATTACCTTAATGTAGCTAATTTGGAGTGAGCCTGCACACAGTCCTTTAAAAAGAAAATTGCCTCTTTACTAAAGGAATGTTTTTATAGCACTTTACAGTCAATTTCAGAACAAATTCCCTTTTGCAGTGCGTAGTACTAGGCTCTCATCTACTACACTTAATTATAGCAGAGGAGATCATTTGGATGCTATTGCTTCTATGCTAGAGCAGCTTCGAATTCAGTAACAAAAATAACCAACATACTGGGCATTATTTTCCTAGGGCAATAGGGCAATCAAAACCAGGCACATTTAAGTAGTGATAATCAGCATAGCTACATATCTGATTGGAACCACAGCAGTGTGAGAAGTAACTGTATTGCTTTCATTTCAAGATCCAAGCCACAGGGGAGGAACTGGGCCAGCTTACAGCAGCTGAGCAAATGGTATTTTTGATAACTGCCTTCTGGTGCCCAGAATCTAATTTCCATACAAAAATACCCATTTTTTTGCAAGTGGAATGGATCTTCATGATTTTATAGATATGCCCTAGTCAACTGGCTTGAGGAAGTGTGGATCACACCCATTTGTTTCACAAAATATGGGATACTGATTTGGGCAACAGGAGCTTCTCTCTGATTTCATAATTATTAAAATCTACTAGGTTTATCAAATTATGCAATTCAAAAACAAAACAAAAATCCCACCATGAAGTGTCCTCCAGTTCTTCCATTATTCATTAAATCAGAAATAAGCAGCTCAACATAAGGCATTCAAGCTGTTATGAAATTCACTTATTTGTAAATGACAAATGAAGCTCATTGTCAGTATAACAGCTTTTCCTGGGGAGTCAATTGATTTAAAAGAAATTAAGACATTACCATACCAAGACATAATTATGGGATTTTGGAAGTAGTTGCAGCCTGAAGTAGCACAGCTCTGCTTTTAAACTTCTACAGCAAAAAAAGACTTATCAACCATTACATTGTAGACCTGACATATCAGATGTACTCCAGGAGTAAGGGAGGTCTATAGGATGACAGAGCTATGTGCTTTTATCCTGCAATGGATCTGTACAGTTGGATTCCCACAGCCACAATCAGGAAGGCTCTGTGCAGGTGCAGAAACCCATTAATAGCCACATGCAAGGCTGTGTCTCAAAGAGGACTGGCTTGCTGCCTGTGACAGCTAGAAACACCTCCACACTGCTGCAGCAAGGCTCATGTTCAGGCTGCCCCTCTGAAATGTATTTGGAAGAATTACCCACTCCATATAATGTCCCAGCAGTGTGCAGCTACGCTGCAGGGCTGCTGGGCACCCGAAAAGCAAAGAACAGAACAAACCATCAGAGTCCCCACAGAGTCCATGAATCTACACCACGCATGATTTAGTATTCCAATACCAAGGTGATGAGTATTCTGTAGATAACTCATGTAGATTACTCACCCAGCAAGTCTGTCACACACTCAAGCGTGGTATTTGAAAATACTAGGTTGTTTTCTGACTACTTTTTAAGGCTTAGTAAGAAAATTTTCATCCTACTCACTGTACCAAAATAGCTTCAAGTAGAAATATTTGGCCTTGGGAACAGAATTACTAAATTGCATGTGTGTAGGTACACACAATCCAGAGCATGCCTAACCAAAACAGCCCAAGCCTACAAGCAGCAGATCCTATTTGGGGATGTCTGTTTTACATTTGAACAAAGGCACAGCAGATCCCTCACCTTCTTGCCTGCCCTGGAAAGGTGAAGGACTGTACACTGACTGGGCAAGGCAAAGAGGTATGGGAGGGCCAGCCTCTGCACTGCTAGTGCAAGGAAAATAAAGGACACCCCAAGCAGCACATCCAACCCCACAGCACTTCTGCACCATCACCTCTGCCTTGGAGAGGTTTGGCAGATTACAGCTGGAGCAGGCAACTGTCTGACACATGAGAGGGAGGTGACATCATAGGTATTCAAAGCTAAGAGGTGAATGTTGACCTGCCTAAATTAGGGAAGTTTACACCTAATCCACACAACCTGATGTTCCTGATTTATGATTTTGTCTAATGCTTGAATTTATTTAATTAATCCTACACCTAAACAATGCTATGCCTGAGTATGAAAACTAATTTCTTTCAGACTGTTAAGTCTGTTGCAGTATTTCAACTTTATCCATACACTCAAATGTACGCCTTTTTCATTGAATCATAAAATTGTTCAGGTTGGAAAAGACTCCAAGATCATTGAGTCTGATCTTTGACTGAACACTACCCTGTTAACTAAAGCAGTCATTTCTTGAACCCATCCAGAGGTGGTGACTCCACTACTTCACAAGGGAGCCCATTCCAATGCTTGACAACCCTTTCAGCGAAGAAATTCTTCCCAATAGTTAACCTGAACCTCCCTTGACACAACTTGAAGCCATTTCCTCTATTCCTGTCACTGGTTGCCTGCAAGAGTCTGACCCCCACCTGGCTACAACATCCTTTCAGGTAGTTTTAGAGAGTGATAAGGTCTTCCCTGAGCCCCCTCTCCTCCAGGCTAAAGAGATGCAGCTGCTCCTCATTGACTTACTCTCCAGGCCCTTCCCTAGCTCTGTTGCCCTTCTCTGGACACGCTCCAGCCCCTCAATGTCTTTGTTGTAGTGAGGGGTCCAGAAATGGACACAGGGCAAGGAGGAAGGGCTTTTACTTGGAGCAACTGAGACCATTTAATTTTACTTATTTATCTTACTTGTTTGAGAACACTGAGGAGCACGTTAATAAAGCATGCAGCGGCATCCTCCATCATCTACACACAAAAAAAATCCAGACCAAGCTAACTGTTTTGTCATATGGAACCTAGGGAAGAAAGAGCATCACTTTGAAAGCCTCCAGAGGCAAAAAAAGCTTTTAAAAAGAAAAACAGAAGCAAACAGTGTATGTGGGAAGACAAAGTTAGGGTATTACGAGGATTTAATACATGCTCTTAAAATTTTAGTTTGTATTCTCTGCAGTCACTCAAGCCCTAGTTCAGAATACTTTACAAAGCCAGTCAATCTTTTAGAGTAATCCAGTGAAAATTCCCTTAATGTGCACATCCCAGAGGCCTAGAGGGGTTCAGAGCACTGTGCCCCTTTTCAAGGGTCAAAACTTTAGTTCTTTGATATCACTGTACTTTTGCACGTTGTTAACAGTAATTCTTCTGTGGGTCAAAGAAAAGCACAAGAAATAGTCTGCATCATCATGAAATGAGCCAAACTTAGAGCAGACTGTACAGCTTTAGGCTAAGCACAGTCAAAATAGACATAATAGCCAAGCTCAAGGAACCAGGGCTAGGCAGAAGGCTGTCTCAGGGCTGCACAGGGAGACAAATGGGATACACCACCAGCAGGGTGCCAAGTGCTGTTGCCTGGGATGTGGCAAAGCAGGGGAGGGATCTCCCTTTCTCCTTGTCTTGACTGAACAGGCATTCACAAAACAAGCAAAAATGTAGTCAGGGATGCCAACATTTTACACAGTGTTCCAATCCTGTCCAACTGATGTAAGAATGAGAAGCTAACTTCTGTACCCTACAGGGATATTTGAAGGAAAAACAAGATATCCATCTAATAGACACGTAAGAATAGGATTTGAATAAGATACTGCTGCATCAAACACAGTTCAAAATTTAAAGAGAGCATGTAGATTTGCAGCACAGCCAAGCAATGCTCTTGATTTGAACTTGAAACCAATAGAGCCAAGCATGGAAGTGACATGCATGGATTGCTTTCCTTTGCAGAGACCAGTTCTGGACAACTAGGACATACATAATAGTACAGAGAGGAGATAAAGATGTGGACATTTTGACAAGGACAAAAAACAAACAAATACAATACTGTGATTGCATTCCTTAAGGTGAGAGGCAGAGGGAGAAAAAGCACATTAGGCCACGTGTTCAAATTTACATGCAGGAAACTGATGGGGGGGGAGAGGGGCGGGAAATCAAGGATGAAAAATGGAAATGTTGGATGGTGTTAAGTCTTCAATACACTAGCTCCACTTATCTTGGAACCTCATTAAGAACTGGCCCATTTACAGTAAAAGCCATGATATTTGAACTCCATCAGAAACACCATTTGCCTTATTTGAAATGTCAAGACAGTAAGAATAAATAGCCTTCTAAAGCAAAAACAGGACCAAAGAACTCTGACTTGACTTTATACCACTACACAATTACAAGATCATCTGATTATCTATGGGACAAATTACAAGCTTTTCTGCTCAGAAGCAACAGGCAATGTATGTTCCAGAAACAGCATTACTGCAGATGTTTTGTGACAAACTACTAATAGTAACACCATCATAATCTTCAAAAAACAAACAAAAAAAATTTCTGGCTTCTGGAAAAAAAGAAAGTTGTTTAATCTTGATTAAAACCACTCTAGGATTTTAAAGGACAACTTATAAAGTCCCTTTGAATGTAAACCAATAAGAAAGAATTAATTTTGGTATGGAGGATTACATTCATATCTGATTAAAACAGAAAATACTGAATAAGGAAGAAAAGAGAATGCTCTCTATATAATTAAATTTTCATTCTCAAAATTACTCCTAGCTATAACAGATAATTGAAAATCTCTGCAAGTCTACACTATGGTCACATATTTATGAAATTGGATGCCTAATCTGTACAAGAAAAAAAAGCACAAAATACAGAGTAAACCTGTAGATTTTACAAGAGACAGGCTTGACAAAGTTTTCCTTGTTGCATATATTCTGCAGAATGTTACCTTCCAATAGATTTGAGACTTCACAGTGCAAACAATGGCTAAAGGCATTTTTAATAGGCAACCTTTTCACATATGCCAAATTCTGTAGAGAGATGTTTTTTAAATTATTTTAAATTATCATCAATAATTCTAACACCACCAATAAGAGTTTCTCGTTAAAAATAAATCATGTATCATATTTAGGAAATACTTCTATCACAAACCCTAATTACTGGTTTTAAAAAATGTTTCACTCACATTATTGCATAGAAAACCTCCACAGAAAACCAGCTTCTGAATGACCATTAATACCACTCAGAACAAAAGACTGTTCCCAGCTACAGGCAACTTCACTTCTCATGAAGACACAGGCACGAGGCACGTGCAGGAATCCCAGCCAAACCCACCCTCACAAGCTCAGGGACTGTCTGCAGGGAAGGCTGTAATCCCCACTGTTTGGTCCATCCTTCACAAACTGGCCCTCCTCCGAGACCAACTTCCCCAATGTTACTGGGTAATTCAAAATACCTCATTGTTTATATATTGTGTCCCACAGGCATTACTCCTGACATACATCTGTACCAATGTACACCGGAATTTATCTGCCATTTACTGCTCAGTCACTTGGTATTCATTTTTCTAACAAACTTTAGTGACTACACTTTACATGACTATTCTTAAAACCTTATCAACAGGAAACGCCAGCACAGTATTCACACATTTTTTCACATCAATCATGAAATCACCAGACAGTGATTTCAAAAAAGAGCTTTCAAGATGTTTAGTGTCTTTGATGAAGGTTTCTACAAACATCTTTTAAAAAAGCCAAGCATACTCCTTCTTCTGGATCACTCCACCTTGCCTATTTGTGGACCTCTTGTGAGAAGCCCGATTGTACAAAATATCTTACAGAAAGCTCATAGGCTCTTCCCAGTGTATCATATTTCACCTACTCAGTTTTATGCTTGAAAACTTTCATTTTTCATTCTTTAGTCCTCTAGAGTTTTTAAACTTTTGCATTAAGGCTAATTTCCTCTAGCATCAAATATAATCGAAGCAATAGATTAAAGTATATTCCATTTTAAGAAAGACTTGGACAAGAAACACCCTAAAGCTCCTCCACACAGAACACTAAAGCAAGTAACTAAGCTTCAGTGATACAGCCTTATGTTTCTTGACTGTTCTTTCACACGTGGACCATTTAGCAACCACAAAGTCTGGCAGGGTCTGTATGAAGGGTGACATGTTCACTGTTCTTTTTATGCCTTTGCCAGTTTGCTCCTCAAAAATATTTGTCTTGCAATTTTAAAATTTAACTTTCCAGAGATTATACTCTCTTCCCTGGTCTAGTTTGGATATATTTCCCACTTGTTCCTTTATTTTCAAAATATACCCCTTTACTCTGCTGTTTAAACATTTTTTAAGGATTCAAACAAAGTATTATTTTGATAGATTTTGGTTTTTTCTTCCAGAGGAAAAAAATATTTTCTATTGTAAGAAGAAAACGCACAAAGTCATTAATATTTGGCTCAGAGTTGTACTGTGCATTAGAAGCACAAGATAAAAAGCAGTCCCTGTCCCCCAGTGATTATAGTTATAATAGTAATAAGGCATTAAAAATTACATAATGCAGCTCTGGCAGGAAAACTGGTCAAAGATTAAATACTACCTGTGTTTAGCAAATGATGCAGAAAAAGAGGTTTCATTTGTTCAGAGTTTTAGAGCATCAGTAATGGCTTTACCTCCAAAGCAGGGGGCTACACAGCCTGCTAAGTCTGTGGCCTTCTGGTAGTATCTGGAAAGTAATCTTACATTCACCAGGAAGCACATAATAAGCAAAACATGTACGCATTATCAGGATCCAATAAACAGAATTAATACAGTATGTTAAGTCTTAGTCTTCATGACTACCCTCAATTTAGCAGTAAAAATACCCTACATGGATCAACAGTTTGTATAATCAAAACAAAACTCAAATAAAAAGCCTGAAGCTTGATGATTTTTGGTATTTTTTTTTAATGTTTTCAAACCTTGTCTCAAATGCTTTGCTGAATTGACAGACTACACAGGAATCCATGTATATATGGGTCTACCTTACACAGACTTTTCTAAAACAGGGATTGGCAATTCTCATAACCTCTATCCCACATTTCTAATTACTATATTGCAATAAGCTAAAACACCACAAATAGTGTTTGCTTAAGTGGCACATGTTGTAACCTCAGTGGTCAAAGGTTATAGTGATATACAGTATATATGGAACAGTAATTCTTTTGATGATTAAAATAAGCTTTCAGAGCCAGAGAAGCAAAGCCGTGACACATATTTTCACAACACATCAACATATCTCTAACTGAAATAGAACATCCTATGAAATTTGCCTGCCTTCTTTAATGAAGAAGAGATTTAAATGAAGTGATAAGTGGTTTGAATGAAGTGATTACCAACGACCAAATTAGTGGTACTGCACCAACAGCCTCCCGGCCACATCCTGCCCATCATACAAGTCACACAGATCATAAGCAGCTTTCCCTTGCCTAGATGGGGCATTTCAAGTCACACACCAGGGAAGGCCACAGGTGTACCAAGCCAGACAGCAGCTCAGAACAAACTGCTGCCACTGGAAAAGTCCCACTGACAACATCTTTGTAAGTCAGTGAAAGGTTTCTGAGAAAGGCCATGACTGACCAGTGGCTCCATGAATTGCTAACCAGTAGCAACACACTGCTACAGAGGGGAAAACATCAGAGCAGACTGGCACTTAACCTTCGCAACAAAAATGGTAAACCTGACTTGTAAACAGCACCCAGCTTCCTCCCTCTGGGTACACAGGCAGCAGCTCCAGCAGAGTATAGAGGGGCCATAACCAGCCCTGCTTTACCTCTTGAGCATCCTGAAAGCCTGAGCAGCGTGGAGTGAAGCGACTGCTATAGCTGTCAGCATATCATGAGGTGGATGGCAGCTCACAAATTGTCTTCTCAGTTACAGAGCACGACATTAGGACAGCTACGGCACCTCCAGTGTACCAGGAAGGGTGAAATTCAGCCTAACTTCAGCTGCCCGAGTAAACAGACACTCACCTCTGAGAGGCAGCAGCTCTCAGCTTCCCTCTCACTCACTTCACAGAGAGCACGGTACTTTTCAATCCTGTCACTTCCTCCTGAGGGAGGAATTTAGAAGTGCCTATTCCACTCTACTCAAAGAGAGCCCAAGACAACCAGGGCAGACAGATGTCAGACGAATTCCTGCAGAGAACCTAATTGTGCACAGTAATGCAATTTGTGCACTCTCCCGCCAGTGAGGCATTAGGGCACATACAGGGAATGGCAGGATTTTCTACAGGTATTTTCAAAATACCAACTGTCTTCATTTGCCTGCTATTAACAGCTGAAAGCTGCACATGTAATAGCAAAGGAGGAAGTTTTTATTTAAACTTTTCTTTTTTGGTGGAGAAATCTCAAAACTCAACATTTTTATTGATGACAAATTAATAACATTAAGCAGCTGAACACAGATCACTTCAGGGAAGGGACATTTAATGATGAGTTTTCAGCTAAGGATCGCTTCTAAAAGAGCACGCTCTAAAATCGGGGTTTCTAACAATTAGACTATCTAAAGCTCATATTTTTCAATTCCATTACATATTACTCTACACAGAACCATTCAGCCTTTGGGCTCCTGACTGAAGGCGGCACTTCTACACTGTCAGAGGAACAGACCTCAAGGGAATGAACGGACAGAACAGCAAGACTGAGAAGAATGGAAGAAACCAGCTAAAGCATCTTAGCAAAGGAACTGAAGTATTAGGTACTGTATTTCATAATTATCTCCTTGGACTGCTAAAGAGATAAAACAGCCTCAAAACCAGTTTCATCAGAACTGAAACATTTAAGCAGAATGCCTAAAATAGATTAAGTGAACCCAGTTCCTGATGTAACACCGACAAATCTGCGCTTGACAGTATGTTCTTCACCTGTGACAAACCTGTGTAAATGTTCATTAGCATGTACTGTTTAGCAGAGTTCCAACCAATTAACACAGTAATAGTACCAGCCTTCCAATATACACTTCCAGGTTCAGCATTTGCTCAAGCTGAATGCTCAGAGCAGCATGAAATAGACAGCGCTCATGCCCTGTTAAGCTCAGAGATAAGAAACAAACCCGAAGAGAGTTCAGAGTGTCCATAGTTTAATGAAAGCACAGCAAGAGCAATGCTTGCAAAAGGTCACTAGGAAACAACAGCACAGCAGTAATGCCAACATAAAATTCTCGACCTTTATTTAATCTTAATCCCATTATTCTTTTTCCCATCACGACAATAAATCCCACTGAACCACAGGGATGCACACCATTTGCTTTCCTGCAACTCTGTGTAGAAGAATTCTAAATTCAAATAAATACAGGACATTTCAGAGCAACTCTTGTGTGTGTGTGTGTGTGTATATATATATATATATATGCACATAAAAACTTCAGAAGTTAAATCTGTTACCAGAAGATGAAAAATAACAAACAGTAAGAAAAAAATAGTCTTACTGAACAGCATTTTTCTTTCTGCTTACATGCAGGATTAAAGATTACTAAGTCAATGCATATCTAGTAGATGTTCCGGTATGCAACCTCATACATCGATTTTCTTTTCCAGGAAATCAGGATGCTTCTTTTAAAAGATTCTTTCACAAAAGCAGAGATTTGACTAAAGGAAAAAAAAAATCAATACTCAAAACCCTTACGTTTTTACATTTATAAATAAATATGTAACAGGACTACGATGAAAACTGATGAGTTACACTCTCCTAATGACATTTTTTCACAGAATAAGAATGTATATGGACCCTGTTTATTGTTTAATTAATGCATGTCATTCTTTATTAAGCATGGGTTTGCTCAATTTTAGCTTAAGTGCCTTATTATTTATTCCCCACAGTTTTTCAGGGTTTCAACACTAAAATGATGAGCTTCATTCTTGCTTCTAAGTCAGCATCTCTAAAAACAAAACAACATACCCACTTGCTTTCCAATGTCTTGTCTCCTCTCCCTCCCCCCCACCTTTTTTTTTCTGTTTAAAATTCAAGTGATTGAAGAGCTCTATGCCCTTCTAGATCATCAAGTCAGTCACTGATTAGCAAATGTGTCTTCCTTGCAGAACTCAAACCTCTATAAGTAAACTAAGTAGAAAGGGAAACATCAGAACAAATGTCATGAGTTAGTGACTTCAACTAATAAAGATTTTTTACAGTAGAGTACTCAATATTGGAGGAAAAAAAAAATCAGTGCAACATAAGAGGGATAAAGGAAAACAATACCAATTGCTCATTATTGATAATATATACATAACCACAGCCATATCTTGGTAGCATCAGCTACCAAAGGAACATGCTACATGTAAATAGCACTAAATAATACCCTTTTCTGTAGTTCCCATACAAGACATCAGTGTGAGCTTCCTACCATTTTCTCGTCATTGACAATGTTCTTCAGAGAACAGGCAGCTGCACAGAAAAATCACTGAATAACTTGCCAGAACTTACCCAAGTATATCTGAAGCAGAAAAAAATGAAGAAAAAATGGATTCTTTCCTTACTACTGACATCACAGCTGTCAATCCTGGGCAGGCTACCTCAACTGTGGTTCATGTCACTCATTATTTACAACTTAGGCTACAGGAGTATTAACAGAGGCATAAAAATCAGATCACTAAAATTTTCATGACATATTTCAAACAGAGAGGTTTTTGAAACTGTAAGTTTTCCATAAATGCAACAAGTTGAGGTTAACCCCATACTGCCTCACAGCTGCTTATACACCAACACAAGGTCCATCCACAAGACATGGGGATGCTCACTGTCTCAGCTTTAAACTGCAGACACCCCATACCTCCTCTCCTCCCTAAAATCAAGCATAAAATTTGCCTTTGCTGAGGTTGTTTCTTCCCTTACTATCACCTTCCCTAAGCATTCAGGACTCCAAGGGAGACAGCTACCTTCAGCTTCACATTCCTCCTACAGCTTCTCAAAAAAAATGTAGTTTCATACTTATTCCTTCAACTCTTCCTAAAACAAAGTGGGCTGTTCAGACTATCCCTGCCAGCATATACTGCTCTGTAGTGCACCCCCCACCTCCACACACATGTATGAGGACACAGTTTAAAAATCTCCTCTCCTGAAACACATTCAACTACTACTCTCATTCAGTCAGTCAAATGAAGGAAACTACAACACCTTTCATCTTGCTATATTTTAAAAGATGAGACGTGAAAACAGTAAGGGAAATCTCCACCTTTCTCAATAGTTTACTGTTCCAAAGTTTAACTTTCCATCTCCTACACGTCTCTGCTGTACACAAAAAACCCCTCACTCCTCCTGTCTGCAATTTGTTCTGCCAGCCATTTTGAAAAGCACACACCCTCATGCTACAAGCAAAGTGTTAAGAGCTGATAGTTCTCTATACTTAGCAGGCAATCTGTATAGGAGATTAAAATATACCCTATTTTCAAAGGCAAAAAAATTTAAGGATATTTTACATAACACTCAAAACATGACCTTATTCCCCTCCCTTATTTATATTCCACTGAATTTTTTGTCAAGTCGAATAAAACAAAGCTAAATAACAAGAAAATTTTTATAATTACTTTGAAAGCCCTTAAATCTGAAACTAAGCAGTTACTTGGCCTCATAAATTCCCTTCTCCTCAAATTTGCTGAAAAAAATCTGCCCTTGGGCATGTAAGGCTCTGACAGTGGGTTCCAGTTATGGCTCCCAATGAGAACCACAGCACGGATAAGGAAGAGAAAAGGTGCTTTCGCAGAATACTGCCGCATATCCCTAACTATCTTAGTAACTTAAATCCTGAAACACTGAAGGACAGTGTGTATGTGCTCGGAACAGATCTGGTAAATGCTGATGCTGTAGGTGGCAGCAGGATCTCTTACTCTCTCCTAACTCTGGCATCCTCCAGAAAAACCGTAGAGAAAAACAGCAAAGCTACCACTGGCTTTAGTGATACAATACACTTGACACTGTTAAATTCCCTTCTACTAAAGAAATGGCAGAAGCCTGTAACAGCAGAGTCCCTGCAAAAAGAGTCACAGCAACATGCTTGCCTGCTCGTTTAGCTCCAGATGTGCCCACAGCCTGGTGCTATAAATCCCACTCTATCAAGAACAAAAAAATCCAAGCTTGCTAAGTGTTATGGCTGACATTTTTACTTCTTCCAGCAAGCTTTCATCTGACATTCTTCCTTGACAAAGGAAGGTCTCAAGGGAAGTGGAGCCTGCATCATGTTTTTCCATGGACGCGAACCAGTAGTGCCATTTATCTTTGCTATACAGTGCAAACCTAGGTGAAAACTAACAGCAGTACATGAAAAAAGAGCCTTGCCTGCCTACTTAAATGCACTTACTAGACTCAGAAATCGATTTATATTTAGCAATTATTGCAGGAGTGCATTCAAAAGATTGCTAGCTGCAGCATTTACAAGGAATCTGAAAACTACATACAATGATGATAAACGTCAGCAATTCTCTCTTGGTTTAGTTACTTTTAAAAATCGTGAAGTACACATCCAAAACATACTGACGTGAAAGACACGTCAAATACGGATTTTTGTTTGAGTTGGAATTTTAAAATTTATTTCTTTTTTACACCAGGTTTGTTTTCCTTTGCTAATCTGGAACTCCACCATCACAACTTTAGTTAATAAAATGACTCACCAGGGTTGCTTCATTAGGTGAAAGTAGTTTTGGATATAAGCACAGAAAAACCAAAACACATCAATGGGTTCCACACGCTGCTCTAAACCCCAAGAGATGTGTCTTAACTTCACCTAGTCAGTTCTTGAAACATAATAGGAAATATTCACCCCACAAAGCCAGGAACCACACTAGAATACTTTTCAAAGCAAATTAGACATCTGAACTTTCATTCCCACCCTCTTGGCTGGTGCTTCTCTAGAACTGAGTTGAACAGAACCACCCTGAGCAGTGGTTGCCCGGCAGCACAGCTGCAGTAGAGTAAAAGATCACAGGTGCTATGTCTCAGTATAAGAGGCTGGGGCCAAAACACCCCACATGTCTGTTAGATCAGGAATCAGCTGCTGCCTCAAGAACCTCAAGGCTTATATCATTTCTCCTCTTCTCCTCTCCACTTCCACGTATCATGAACCAAGCTGCTCCTTTTTCAGACCAATGGGCAAGGAACCTCCCTTGTTTGGACTGTAATTGGTTGGTCTAATAAGAAGAGGTTATCTGTCCCCAACCTTGCCTCACTGGAAAGATACATTCATCACAGGATTCTCAGCAAAGACAGCTGACTATGGAGCTCCTTTCCAGGGCTGATTAGACACAGACTAACTGTGGGCAGAACAAAGTTCAGGACACACCTGTACAGGGAAAGGCTTTTGTTTGATAGCGGCAGCAGAAAGTAGCTCTGCTGAATGTGGAGCCCCAGATCACTAACCACTCCAGCTGACAGTTGGCCCTTACATGGGAATCCTACACTCTTCCGGAATTTTGTTTCACATGTAGATACAAATCAAAACATACAGAGTCAGGGATTGAAAAACCTGCCAACCCATAGCAAAGGAAAAGAGAAGAGATGAGTAGGTTGAGTTGGCTGAAGTAATAGAAACCAGTAAATATTTTGGAAAAGGAGAGGAGGAGTCAGAGATGCAGCAAAAGCCAAATCCTGTCCTGTGCATGTAAGAAGAAAGTCGGGAAGAAGGAAGCGCAGGTCTACACACACTCAAGAACACTGCTCTCTAAGCCTCAGCTGACAGTAGAAGGAAGAATAGATTCATCTGGGCTAACAGGCAATGGGACAAAGAAAATTACAGGTGTATCATCACAAACAGCCAACTATACCCACCTTCTCTACCTCAATGAGGGTTAATGCTATAAACAAAAACCAAAACAAAACTAACAAAAAAAATTCCACTTTTTTTTCAGTAGCTCGCATCCAAACTTCTTACCTGAGAATACAAATGAGATTTGAAATTAAGTTCTTCCAAACAAGCAAGCAAACATTTTGGTATGGCTTCTGTGCACAGGCAAGAGGACCATCTAACTGGCAAGAAAGAAATATTTTTGTCTTTGCTTTTAGTACTTTTTAATTGATGCAGTGGACATTTCTGAATCAAAAGGAGACAGTCAGCTAGCAGCAGAAGATGAAGAGATTCTTGTGCCTGATGAAACATTTGAAGACTCAGGGGCAGATTACTTCAATGTAACATGCTTCATTAAATCCAGAACCAGGAGCTGGATCCTGTACCACCTTCTCAAAGCAGTGTTAGATGATGCACACTGAAAATCTTTTCCTCTACAAACCTGACCCCATCAGTTCTTACCAGTTTGTGTAAACTACTACACAGGAAATTCCCAAAGACCCCAAACTGTATACTCAAAGGATGTCACTCTAGCTCCACCTACAAATAAATATGCATATTTATTTATTTCACTGTTCCCTAATAACAGCACTTGGCATCTGTCAGACAATGGTGACACTACATTTTTTTACCAAATGACACCCAAGAAGAACAAATTTCGTTTATTCTGGCAAGGCACAAAGTAAAGGACTAGATTACACAGCTGGAGACAGACAGGGGTGCCTGAATGCTTTCAAATCTAAAACACTGGAATTAAAGCTAGCTTTTAGCTGCTGAGCAGTTTTCCACATTCCTTTAAGAGTTTTCTTTCTTGGGACTCTTCAGTTGTACAAATTTATGAAGGACTGTATAATAAAATCAGTTTGAAACATTGCTCATTAGAATCAGATCAAACAGTTCTCAGCCATTGGGACTGAAGGTCAGAATATCAGAATTACATCTTCCAAGTACTACCTTACACCATGAAAGTTTTGACCAGAATTTCTCAAGATGCGTGCATGACCAGGAGATATCTGTGTTCATTTCAGTGCAAAATAGCCATTAGAAAACCATCTTGAGGACTTTTGCCCCTCTACTTTTCCAAGTCTATAACTTAAGGAACTATATCACACTGCAACACCATTAACCAAGAGCTGCTGTGAAGACTAGGAAAACATTCCTCAACCTATTTGTTTTTGTTACCTTTGATTTTCAAAGAGCTCTTTGATATGGTGATGTTCTGTTTCTGAACAGCAATGCCTGAGGCAGAGGTTAAATTGCATGGAATGCATTTTCTTTTCCTCTCCACCTTTCTCCTGTTCATGGTCTCTTTGCCTCCCCTGCAGCTGCCGCAAGAAAATTTTCAGAGCTACTCCAGCCGCCTGGGCTCCCACTGCAGGAGGCAGGTGGGCTGGTGAGAGGTCAATTCCTGCTGGAGCCCATCTGATGGGCCCAGTCTCCTCCATCACACTTTTCTCTCCCTCACTCCCTAGGTTGGATGGAGTGGAGTAAGCTCTGCTGGGGCACCAAGAGCAACAATTACTGTTTTGAGTAATTGTGAAATTGGAGCAAGAAACAGACCAGCACATGGGAATATGTACATATGGAAGAAATAGCCAAGATATATCTTCTGGATACATCTCTAAGTCCTGTAACCGTAATTTGTGTGACTCTAGGAAGCATACTGTATGCTTACTGTGATCTTACACCCTACCCTTAAACGCCTTTTTCTAGGCACCAGGGAGAACAACAGTGAGAGAGACAGACACTGTTTCTCTCACAAATGTGGCCATTATTACCTTGTAGGCAGAAGTGAGTGGATGAGAATAGGGAAGGAAGAAAACTCCATTAGAGAGAAAAATAAAAAGCCAACTTCTAAAATTTTAAGAGTTATCCTAGTAGATTATCATTTTATCAATAGCACAGATGCACCATTACCAGCAAGTAGGCACCAGAAGCTCTATGCAGCGCAGGGGTTTTCATCAACAGAGAATTTAGTGATCTTCCAGGAGCATCACTGTGCTATTTTAAAACACCTTTTCAGTTGCTACATGGCCTGTAAGCTTGTCACTATGCTTTAGGGAGCACTCATTACAAGGGACCCTGGTTGCATGAAGACTTCCTTTATAGTATTCAGTTCATCTTCAGCACTTCAAACAGACCAGTCATGACAAAAATTGGATCTGAAAGTGGATGTGCTTGTACTGTGTAACATGACTTTCAGTTCCACTCACACGTGCTTTGGACAACCTCACTGCAGATTAAATATATTAAAATTCAAAGATAGGCTACTTACTCTTTTATGACATCCTTTGGCTATATGAGACTTAAAGGAAGACTGGATAAAGGCAGTGACTCTGTTGTAAGAACAGAGATTACAAAAACCTCAGAGGCAAAAAAAAACCCCAGCCCAAAACAAGGAAAATATACTGCAAGGCAGGAAAGAGATCAAAACTGCCCTTAGAATATAAAAATTATTATGAAAACCAAGCTATTCCCATCATCTGTAAATGCCTCAATCTGTGCAGTTATTTCTGTTTCAAATTTTCTTTCAGTTCTGTCACTTGATAATGCCATAAAAAAGCAACCTTTCTCCATAATACTTTCTCTAAACAATTTCTTCCCTATGCAGCGCTCAAAAATTTCATTCAGTGCCATAACCTGGCCTCGACAAGCCATGAAACGCATCCTGGCCCACAACCCTGCAACACTGCATCCACATCCAGAACCTCATCAAAAACTCGTTTGTGCCAACGGAAGGTCACCCTCTTATTTCACCGCACCATTAAACCACTTCCTCTGGCTATTGAAAAGTGCCATGTTTACTTGTAACCACAGCACTTAGCACCACTAAACCCGGGAAACATCATGGAAATATGCCCTGTGGCTGATGCATGGTATCAAAAGTCAAGAAACTAAGCATGAAAGCAAAGCCCTACTCTCTCCCTTCCCTTCAGGAGAGGGAAAGGAGAGCTAGCTCATCCATCATTTATTTTGGAAGCCATAATTTCTCACTGTTTGTCAAAATTTTAAGAGCCCCAACAGCACATTCCTGTCCATTCCCTGAGGTCTCTTTCCCCTGACACGGAGCGGGTCTGTACACACACACACACAGATGCTACATTCAACACAAACAAGGGAATGAAAACTGGCAAGATGCAGGCAAGTCACCAGCAACGGGAAAGTGCTTCCCATTTGTTGATACCACCCTCACAAAGGAAGGGAAACTAAACCCCTTAACTTAAAATATGTAAAAATCACACTAATGATGTGTGGATAAACACTGCAGTATTGTCCCATTTTCCCTTCTGGGACAAAAGGAAAGGCCTTTCTTGGGTGATTTTTCATGCAGTGAACTTAGGAGCATAAAAAAATATTTTTGTTTCACATGACTGGAGTTTTTTCAAAATTAAGTTTAATTTACTCCCAATATAATTGGATATTGAAAGCTTTTTCCAACTCAACAATCAAGGCTAGTTTATTCAAACTGGAGTATTCTTCCAGCTCTCACTTGATCTATCGCTTAAGTGAGAAGGCAGCAGAGCTCTGCCCGGACCCTTCCAGCACTCCTGCGGTGGTTACAAACCCAGGCATGCCGCAGCACCTTCGGAAAGTTTGTATCTTTCTCTTTTGATTGAAGCCACATGAAGAATTTCAGTAATCCACCACACCCACGACCAAAATTAATTTCAAACTATAAATATTTGAATGAGCATTTTTCTGAAATAAAGCAGAGCCTTGATGGCTTCTGCTTGGCACGAGACAAGTAATTTGATAATTCATATGGATTGAACTGGGCAAGGCATACTTCCAGATCTTCATAAGTGAAACAAAACCACAATGCATCCTCCAGCATCTGGCATCAAAACAGACAAAACTGTAATAACTGTAGTAGTGTTACTACTATTTTCTTGAAGATTTTTTGAGATGCTTTTACAGTGGCATCCATAAATTGATACATGGTATCATGTATTTTTATCTAACATGCTCATTCCCATCCTATCAAATTCTTAGGGAGAAGTGATAAATTCTCACTCATTTTATTTACTGAAATTGCTACTAGGAAAAAGGAGTGTCTCAGAGAAACTATTCAACAAAGAAAACTAGATATACTTTCTTCTAAACTGGTTGAATGCACAATACACCTGCGACGGTGATAAGGTTATGGGGCATAAAATCCATTTTCCTTTTTGTACAAGCAGATGTATTACCAGGCACAAGACCAACAAGGCAGCTGGCTCTGGCACGAAGTACCAATGCAGAAGACACCCCAGACTAAAATGCTTATCACATCACACGAAGTTAATACATATTCCAGGGACTTCCTCTTGGAAGGCAAATACAAGCCCACAGGAATGACTTTACAAAACAACAGATGCAATTACTACTGAAGGGGTTGACTTTGAAAGCTTGGACAATTTCATCTATTTCTGTACTCAAAATACAGAAAAATGAGAGTTTCCAGATTTTTCACAAACCAGAAAAAACGATTTGAATGTCCAACACTGCACCAAACATATATATACTCTTGTAAGGAAAAACAGAGCTCAAAAAGTTAAATATTATATGATGCACAGGAAAAAAATCTCTTCTGTTAAATCATTATAAGAAATTGAGTTCAACATTGTTTTTCCAACTGGCACAATCAAAAAGCACATACGTGTAACACTGGAACACAAAAAGTTGCATTTTACATATTGTAAAGGACTAAACTTAACAAAAGTGAAATATTAATACATGAAGTTTGCTACTGGCATCTTTATGCCAGGAAAAGTAACATGAAAACACATTGAAAAAACAAACTTTGGCACACAGAGAAAAACAGTTTAAAGCAAACTCACACCTAAGCAAACAGCTACCACAACACAACTGTGCAAACCCTTCACAACATCAGGAATACCTCTTCTATTCCATCACTGCTTTGGACCTTCTCACTGAAAAGCTGCTAAAAAACCAAACAGGCATCTACCTGCTGCGTGACTGAAGTTTATGCAAAGATCACAGAAATGCTTCATCAATCTCAGCAAAGTAGACATTTGTCTGCAGCACCTCAATATCACAAGACTAATCAGATTCCCCTTGATCAAAGGAAAACAGACACAAACATGTGAAAGAAGTAGCAAAAACCTTCAGATATTCAAATGCAAAAGCAAAATTAACGTCCCAGAATTTAGGGCAAAACAGTTTGATATGGCATTTGGCAAACAAAGATGACATGCACACAAATAATACATTAAATGAAAAGAAGCACAATACTTCACAAAACTTCAGATCACAGAGGACATAGATATTAAATAGTTAAGGGAACATGTAACTACTGTGGATAATGCATTTAAGAGTTACAAGACGAAAATTAAGAAAACTAAGGAAGTGACCAACAATTTGAATATATTAGTTCATTAGAACTGCAAAAAGCCTGAAATGTACATGCATTATGTAGGTACATGCACAGAGGACAACTCAAAACCAGAAGTAATTCCATATGAAACATTTTGATTCCTATTAAACTACAACAAGAAATACTTTACTAAGATTCTTACAACATTCAGACCCACAGAGAGTGCTAGGGTTTTAGGATCTTGACAGCTTCCTGACACAAATGAACAAAACCAAAAGTGTATTATTTGAATGACAAACAAAGTCTGTCAGATGCATTACAGTCTTTTAAACAACATAACGATAATCTCGAATGTTTTTTTTCCCATTTTAATAGTTAGATGGATTTCCACTTTGTGAAACCCACTTATTTCTTATCTTTACACAGCGACACATCATCATCATTAATCATTGTGGAGATACGACCCAGTGAAAGGTATTTCTAAATAGCCTATCTAAAGTCAGTCCAGGGCAATGTGACTATCCAAGATTTCAAGTCACTTTTTTCACTGGGTAAGCTGCCTGAACACAAGTGTATTGGGAACACTGATACATACCATGTTCCTACTGCACTAATTCCAGGCATAGAAAATACACCAGTAATCTATCAAGTTGTGATGAAAATACCAAACACAAGTCAATTGCAGCAAAATAACTCAGAAATTATGTGAAATGTCCTAAGGCAGGCAGATTAAAAAAAACCCTGTTACAGTACTGACCTTTGCATTCAATTCCAGTAACCTTGGCTGAGCATTACTACTCCTTCCACTATTTAAGCATATTATCCAGATTTTCCCTCTCAACCAGTAGATGCCCACAAGAAAGTTAAATCTGAGAGTGTAATACAAGTAACTACATGCAGTTAGTATTCCCAAAATTTGCATTAGCTTCCTGATCAGCTTCATCTCTGTCCAACCTGTACAGTCCAGTTACTTATAAAAATTCCATAGAACAGTTTCTTAAAAAAACCAAAAAAGCACTATATAAATGGATATAGAATTTAAACTGAGGATTACTGCTTCTAGGATCGGCTCAACATCTTAAGCCAGTCAAAAACAAAGGGCTGAAAGCTGCAATGCCCTGTCAGAGAGCTGGTGCAAAAACCTGATTTCATGAGTAGTCAAGACAACTAAAAGAGAAGAGCCAAACAAGCTACTCAGTAATTCTGACACTGGGGCCTTCTTGCAAAGGTGAAACACACAAGAAGGAAGTAAGATTTTTTTTTCCAATCACCTGAGTAGTCCAGAATTGAACAGAATTTAAAGCCTTGCTCTATTTTGTAGCCTTAGAATGCATTTGCAAGTGAATGACAGACATAAGATTTTTAAAGAATTTCCACTGTCAGTTTTGCTCCACATACATTGAATGACTGATAACCAAGAAAGTTATAATTGTGTTTTATTTATTCATGAGATTAAAAAATACTTACTACATAAATCTTCATACAATATCATCACGCAGGATATATAGTTTCATTTACATTAAATATGTACATGCTTCTTCAATTAGCACGTCTAGAAATAATTACCTAATATAAAAAAGAGCATTCCTGATGCCTCTCCACTGCTACATGGATACACCAGCCACCAAAGCAGATGGACACTATAAAACAGTGTCTTATAAACACTGAAGTTTTCAGATGCTTCACCTTCCTAACCTGTGCATTGCAAGTGGTATGCCTTCCTTCTACTTCTGCAGTCCTGGGATTCAAAGGCAAGACATTTTTCTTCACTGCAGTTTAATGAACTTTATTGGAAAGAGGTTTGACTTTTCCCTTTTTAAAGGACAAAGCCTGACAATGTTACAATACTTTAAATACCGAAATAGTAACCTTGAGAGGATGCAGTGTATTAAACTGCCCTGAACTAAAGCCAGCACTTGCAAATGGTAACATCACATGAAAAGCAGCACATGAATTAACCTTGGGGATAAACAACCTTGAGTGGCCATATATGAGAGAAAACAGTACAGTACAAAAAGAAGAGTGCAACTATACGTTGTTTAAGTCATTTTGGCCTGTAAGAAATCACTTGGAAAAGCACTAAGATCAAGAAGAACCCACACAGTATTTTTAAAGGAATCCACACATGAATTCCTTTCACACAAACTGGTTTAGTGATATACAGTCTAAGATGGCACAACATGTGATTTTTTTCTCTTAAATTCTTTTAGGCATGATCATGTTTTCTATAAGGGAAAAAAAACCCAAACAACCAACAGACACATTTTACTCTGAAAACCAAAGTGTCCAGTATTTCAACTTCTCAGCACATACATTAAGCAAATCTCACAGGGCAGTAAAAAGGAAGACGAGAGATTCAATACTGAGCCACTTGTCCTTCAAATGCTCTTTAGTCATTACCTTTACTATAGACAGCAGCAGCAATAATGCCTACATTTTGGTCACCTAACACTCTCCCTGACAAAAAGATTCCTGCAGTGTCTTCTCAGGCTATTGTTTGCCTCATGCCTTTGATTTTTGGCAAAGGGATATAATTGAGCTCTGCAAATATTATTTGCTCGTGCCACAGAATTTTGCTCCTAGTTTGCAGAATTATAAACAATTTAACAATATTCTCTCCCCTAGTAGCCAAGAGATGCAAAACAATTCCTTATTTTTTGTATTGTTTGTTACAGTTTGGTCTGGGCAGACAGTCTTAAGAGCCTCATTTGCACTGCCATCCTAGCAATTCCCTCAGCACTGGAGGATCCTACAAATCAAAACTCAGATGCTGCCAGAGAAGCACAAAGTTTGGGAAGGGGAACAGTGGCTACAGCCACTGCCTGTTGTTGGGGCAGTCCCCCTTTTGGGGGACAACACTGTGGGAAGGAGCATTTTACTTTGGAACACAGAGGTAAGATTCTTCCAATCCCTATGAACAAGACAAGGACTCCAAGACCAAGACATACATACAAACACATGAATTAAGAGATCATCATTTCCACATCCGTATTAGTGATTCATGTTAGTAGCTGTTGTGTTTGTTACAAAATTGGGAAGACCCACAAAAGAGAGCCTCATTCTCTGCTGCAGCAGATGCAGATCCCATCCATACTGCTGTCTGTAACACACACCACACATATACAATCTTTTACACCACATCATATATTATCTTCTAGCAGACAATTCAAATAACATAACAAATTTGGCCAAGACCACTCTGTGCTGCCTTGCTTGGGCATTAGTGTTCAAATGCCAGTGCTTGACCACAAGTGATTACATCCATCTGTGCCTGCCCACGCATGACCCATTTGATACCATCTTTAATTACAGTACCTGCTACCTTTTCTACGGATTCCCAATCTCATACAGGGTGAAAAATAGATGATGTACTGGTCAACAGAAGGAGTGAAGGCTTTTCACAACACTTGCCTCTGAAGTTAGAAAGCATAAACTAGAAATACACAAGAAGAAAAATATCTGGGAAGAGTGCAAGTGAATATTGGGAAGAATTCCTCATGCTTTAGAAAAGAGGTGAAAAAACCCCTCACAGGTATGATTTCTGAGCATTAATTTTCTCCTGTCTTCCATGTGAAATACTTAAAAATGGAGACCCAAGCCCTAGAAGTGCCTGACTGCTCAACAGCAACAGCCTTACAGCAGAAGCTGCAACTGCTGAGCACATGGAGAAGGGTGAGGAACAGCAAACGCAGGTGTTCCCAACACCTTCCTTGGCTCCTCACACTGTCTTACCTCAGAGAAGTCAAAGTCTCAGATTCCCACTCCATAAATTTGGGATAGTAATCCTTCTTTATCTCCCAAAGCAATTGTAAAGCTACTTTTAGTCACTGCAGTGGCTTAGGACAAACGGGGAAATTAATTCCCTCTCATGCACCAGGTTTAGATGGTTTACCATCCACAAAGCAGAGGCTCTGTACCAGATAATTAAGGTAAAAGTGTAATGAGCACCTGCATAACACCTTAATCACCACCCATCTCATGCTCGAGCCCAGGGGAAGTCATGTGGAGAAACAGCAGCCAGACCCACCCTAACACCTACATGTGAAGCCAAGAGCCAGGTCACGACCACCAGCCCTGGCCCCAAAATCCCATGGTGCTGGGCGACCCGATCCCATGGCAGGTGCTACTCCATACACTGCAGTAATCTCCACCACATCTCACACACCCTTTTCGCCCTCGGAAATTAAAAGTTATGGTCGCTGAGCAGCGAGGAGGGACCTTAACCAGGAGCCGTGCCTATATAAGGGCTCTGCGTGCGGCGTTCACGCTCGATACCCGCTCAACCAGTTTGCTGCCCGGGCTGGGCAGCACCGGCACAGGCAGGCCCAGGCACCGCCGAGAACGAGGTTTACAAATCGCTGCCTCCCCGCTCTGCACTTCGGGGCACAGCCGAGCTGCCGCCCGCCCGCCCCGGCAGCACCGCCGGCGGCCGGGGAAATCGCAGCGGCACAAAAGCCACCTCATGGCAAACACCTCTCGCACCACAAAGGGGAAGGACGGTGTTCGCTGGGAGCCGCGGGCGGGACCCGCTCCGTGTCCCCGCGGGAGCGGCCGCCCGGCGCCGGCACCGCCGCGGCTCCCACCGGGAGCAGCCGCCCCATCCCTCCGAGATGGCGGCCGGACCGGCGGCACCTGCCAGGGAGCGACCCCCGCCTGCCCCCTCGCCGGGGCTCGGGCAGC
>VZTI01004654.1:397454-426931 GCA_013397865.1 Struthidea cinerea
GGGCGGGCCCGGTGCTCAGGTGGGGCCTCGCCCCGCCCTCAGCGCCCCGAGCCCCGCGGGTCCGCGCTGCGGCTGCGGGGCTGCGCTCCGGCAGAAGGGCGGCCGAGCGGCCCTTTGGTGCTCGGGCGCGTCCAGTCGGGTTATCCCCAAGAGCCACACAACACGCGCCCTCCAGCTTTCCGGGCGGATCCTGCCGTTTTCCCAGATTTTTCCATCCAGGTGTTTGCGTGCGCTGTTCGCAGCCACTTGCGGCCTCGGATAAATCGATGGCACCGGGGAAGGGCACAAGCGTGTCCTTCCCATCCAGCTGCGGTCGCGGTTCCTCCCCACGGGGTCCCTTCAGGCCGGACTGGCCCTGCAGCAGCAGGACCGCTTAGTACTCGGTTTTAGAAGGGGAGAAATAAACATAATCTTTGTTTCTCCTCATCACTCACATACTAGTGGTTCAACTCCCCTCCCCAAAATTTTAGCACACACCTTGAATACTTCTTTTGCTCCCCCTCTTACTGGTTTTGCTGTTTCTGGACCACGTTGGGACGCAGCAGTGCTACGGGAGCGCATACGGCCCCGGGGCTTGTGGCTTTGGGGCAGCTCCTGCTCAAAACGTTGCCAGAAGTGGTGTTAGATGCCAAACACCGCATTGACTCATCTTCACTGCCAATTTACCAAAATTTAAATGTAAGATACACTTAATCCTTCCACTTTCCATTCTTACTCCTTTTGTTTTCTTCTTTTTGCCTAGCAATTATATTACCTTTATATACTTTACCTGAAAGACCAAGTCAATATAAGAGGAAGGAGGAGGAAAGCACTTACTTTGGTATTCCTGATGTGTCTCCTACTAAATCACTATTTCCTAAGAGGCAATTATTCTGTTGGGGTGCTGGGCAACAATCCTTCCATCTACACATTCAAGTGGTGTTCTCATGTTTGGGTTCACACACCTCAATAAAAGTTTAGCTACACAGATTTAGGGTTTCTGTGCATACAGTAATAATTATTCTTAATGTTGCCTTATCAATGAAATACTTAATTTTCATTGTTTATAACTCTGCCAAATTTAAGAAGTGTCAAATGATGTTTTCATTTCAGCTGTTTCTCATGCTAACCTTACATCAAGGGGCTCCACTTACTATTCTACCCATCTAAAGATTAAACTGCACAGTTTTGGTCATATTACAGAAGAAAAACCCCGTCTGTCTTACTGTAGCTGTGCCTCCTAATTTCCAGGGGCTTCTTTGACAACAAAACCAAAAGAAGGAAGAATCTTCTGTAATATTAATTAGTCTTTAGCCTATTGCTGTCTGATGAACACATGGGAAGGAATGGCTGGTCTCAGTGCAAGATACATGGGTTTAGTGATGAGGAAAAGGAAACAGAGAGGATGAATTTCCAGGACTGGGAAATAGGACAGCAGAGAATGGATGTGGGGCATGAAAAGATGGAGGATTATGGCTGGAAGCTGGAGAAAGGGGTATGAGGGTATCTACAGGGAGGGTATTCAGGCAGTAGCCAGTGGCTGGCAGGAGAGGGATGGATGGGGGCACTGGAGAATCTGCCCCGAGGAACACGAGCCTACCAGTGCTAGCTCTCAAGGGGTCATGGAGCCCATAAGCACAGCATGTCCCATGGAGAAAGAAGTGTTCTCCTACAACTGTAATTTCCTCTGATGGCTGGTTCGCAGCATTCAGGCTGGGAATCATGCAGTGGGAAAAAAAAATAAAGAGATTTTCAAGAAATCTTAAGGAAACTACACAGAAAACATGAAAGCTCCAAAGACAAAGCCCTCCTCTACAGTATTATATGTTGCATGTGATATGAATCAGTTTGTAAATTACCTTTGCAGAGTGTTTTTTTTCCACAGGACTCCTGCCTCATTCAGCACAAGGGTGTCTTTAATTAATGTATAGTTCTTCAATGTTTCTCTTCATTTTCATCATGTAAAGCAGAATCTTTCATGTCATATTCTCTGTACATTCTTCAAACCCTGCCTTGAAGGCAGGTTAATTAATTTCCATGATGACTTTCCTGTGGTAGTCTCATAACTCCTTCAAAACATTCATAAATTTAACTTTGTACATCCTTCTAAGTTGAAGTAATACTATTATCATATTTTACACACAGGGAAGAGCTAACGGAAAGTAATGTGTCTGGGGTTGTCTGTAGTGGTTTGTTCATTCTTTCATGTTGTGGAGGCTGGAAGGTTGTTTTAAAGAGGGGAATAGTGGATTTAATACAGTGAGCACCCACCAGCACCTCAGAAACAAGAGCATAACTGTTCTTGCTCAGGTTTGACTTTAAATACTTTATAGATCTTTAAGCACTGGATGTAGTGGGTTACTTACAGTCTACAAAGCTTTGGTATGCACTTACACCTGGGAGTCAGGAGCTAATTTCAGGCATGTCTGTGTATCTTTCTCCATGACAGATAGAGGAACTCTGGGAAATTTTTTCATATTCAACCTTTAAAATGGAAGTTATGAACAGTTTAATTTTGCCCATACTTCACATAACAAGATTATTTTCTTGACTAGAGCATTAAAAGGGGCCTTCCCAGCTGTGGTGGGACTACGGCCAGTGTCTGCATGCTCAGAATTGGAGATGTCACTGTGTTCCTCCCTAACTCTCCACAGCCCACCTTTCTTTAACATCCCTTCCTATCAGCAGAAGGAAAGCATCCTAGAGGTTGCACATCACCAGGGGGAATGTGAGGGTCCATTTTTGAGTGACAGGGAAAGGATTACACAACGTGACAGTCCTATAGCCTTTGGCTGCTGAGGGATGGGATTGGAAAGTTTCTCCTCACCTCCAAGGCCAGGAATGTGAATTGTCATAGCCCTGCCTGCAAGGACAATGAGACAGCAGGGAGAAGCTGTGTGTTTGCTGGGCATTGCCAGTCTCTTATCAGCAGCTCTCTGGCGTGAATTATAAAGCAGAGCAGGAATTATCCCAACACACAACTCAATCTCTGTAAGGCAAATCACATTGAGCACTCCAATTGGGAAAATGTTTTTTTGCAGACACTTGCTTATTCTGCTTTCTTCACCTGAAGCCCAGTTTGTCCTGCTATGAATGAAGTTCTGGTAATACTTGTTCTAGATGGGTGTGTTTTAAAGCGTTGTTTTTTCCTTCTTTTATGGTGTGTTGCACACTGTTAAAATCAACACCACTTTGGGTTTCTTTTGTGGAAAACATTTTTTCCTCTCTTACCACAAATTTCCAGCAGATGCTGTATTTAAATAGGTCTGTGCAAATGAGCTACAGTAGGTGGTGGTGAACCTAAGCCTGTGAAAATCTCAGAGGTAAATCTGCAGAGAAGTAGTGTCTTAAATTCAGCTCAGGATGCAGACAGAAAAAAGCTGGAGGGACTGATAATTTTGCCACCTTAACAGACATTCAAATAAAAACTGTCAAAAAGTGTAAACTGATTTTGAAAATCTTGGCTTGTTTTCTAAGTGTTTTTGAGATGGTTTTATCTATGCAACCAAAGCCATCCCTCCCTAAGAATGCTTCTGAGGGAAAACAGAAAGTCAGTCCTGAGCAAACTAGCCAAATTTACAATGTTACAAATCTATGCTGGTCCACAGTTTTTGCTGTATTTTGCCATTTTGAATCAACAGCCGAGAATTTGAGTGCCCAAAAAAAGCAAGGCAAGTAGAATGGCTGCCTGGGGTATTTGGAGCAACTGGCCCAGTGTCATGCAAACGCTGCATGTCAAAGATGGTAAATCCACTTCTCCTAGGCAGTATTTGTCTGCTTTAACTTCAAAATCATCCTTCCTTTTCTGAAACTCCTGGAAGTCCAGTACCTCGCAACCTCTAGATGAAATTAAGTGCTCAGACCAAAGTATTTTTACAAGCAGTGCAAATTCATCTGAAGAGAAGTTCTCCTCTCCATCAGGTAAGTTTGTGTTCTCTGAGATAAACAGAACATGACTCAGAAGTTGGGAAGAGTGTTTTAGCACTTGTATCAGACTGAAGAAAGGTGGTAGGTATAACTAAATGTAGTTGTTCCTGATTGTTGAAATATTAACTCAGCATCTTAAAACTCAGCATTTTAGGGGAATCTTTAGCATTCCCCTAAAATAGTTTACAAGGGCATGTAGGGGTAAGACAAGGGGGAATGGCTTTAAACTGAAAGAGGACAGGCTTAGATTAGATATTAGGAAGATATTTACTGTGAGGGTGGTGACGTACACGAACACATTGCCCAGCGAAGCTGTGGATGCCCCATCCCTGGAAATGCTCAAGGCCAAGCTGGATGGAGCTTTGAGCAACCCGGTCTAGTGGAAGGAGCCCCTGCTCACCACAGGGGGGTTGGACTAGATGAGCTCTAAAAGGTCTCTTCCAACTCAAACTGTTCTATAATTCTATGAAATGACAGAAACACTCATGGTGTAATTGACTGATAAGAAATCTTCCTCATGAGAGATGAATCTTACTTTAAAAAATCATGGGCACTAAGTGAATAAACTGAGGCACATTGTTGATAACAGAGAAAATATTTTTTTCTAGTCACTTGAAATCTTTCTATAAAATGTGTTGGTGGTAGCAGTCTTGAGGGTAGATACAAACAGAAAAATGGTGCTCTGTTTCAAAATCACAGTTTTGAAATCAGAACTCATGGTTGTATTTCTGAAGGACTTCTACCTTTTAGTCAAAAATATTTTTATAAAAAATAGTTGAATTTGCCCAGGTGAAATGGCTTCCGTTTCTGTTTGTCTCTCACTGTTTAAGAAGCCTCAGATATTCACAAGCATTAAACTTGTCTTTTTAGGTTCCTTTGGTTGAAGAGCAGGAACAATGTGCAACTCAGTCTGGAAAAACTTGAACGACATCTGTCTGCTTTATTTTTGTATTTACATATCTAAGAACTGTCATTCAGTGAGTAATATCAGCCCAATGTTAAAATAATTTTTAGGATGAATCATAATGGATTGCTTTTGTATATGTTATTTGACGTGTGAAAAGTGTATTATTTCACCTTCATGTGAAAGTAGATGTTTTTTTAACCTTGTTAAATGTTAAATTGTTAAATCACACACCCCAGTATCCTATGCCATATGTGATTTTTTGTACTCCCCAAATGCCTTGAACTAGGGGCATATTTTCACTTGCCTCACACTTTCATCTTTTGAAGTTCAGTCATAGATAGCTATTTGATTTGGAAAAGGTTGGCACTAACAGGGTTGATCTTCACAAAAATAAGTGAAAATAGAGCAAGAGAGGAACTCTCTCATCACCTTGTCCTTTGTTATTTACTGACAGCAGAGGCATTTTAAGACATGTACAAACATAGCCCTGTATACACACCCTGCTTTTCTGAGCATGGTAATGGGTAATGGGATAAATGGTAGTGGAATGCAGCAGAAACCTATTTCACATTGATTTAAACTGATTTAAACTGAATATTTTTTCATCAATATTTCATTGCAAGAGTGATATATATCTCCAGTTCTCCTGTAAATAAGTCCTTAAATATTTGCCACCAAATACCAGCTATTCTCCTCCAGATTCAAAACCTTGTGAGCCATGAATCTCAAGAGCTGTGTTATTAATTGCTTTGCAGATTTGTGGGCAGGTATCATTGGGAAATATACACAAGTTAGATTTTGATGAGTTTTGGATTGCTTTTGATTCTGGGATGCAGCTAAAGGTTATTTACTGCAGTAATAGGCAAAGAAAAGGCAAAAGCTGTGTCAGTTTTTCATGCTTTAAGAGGATGTGACACAGTCTTGGCTTTTGCTGGGAGAGGCAGGAGAAGGTAAGTCTTGCTTCAGAAGGGAAGAATGTCTGCCCTGCAGCCATAGAAACATTTTTCCGTTTCTCTTCACCACCTGCTGAAGTGATTGATATTTGCCTGAAGGATTTGCAGTTATTTGTAGTACTTTTGTTTAACTGCACCAGGATACTTTGCCAGGAAGTGGAACATTCTTCCCCCAGCAGTACCTCATCGAAACATACAGGAGAAGATTATGTTATATAGGAGAGAAGCATGGGCAGGAATGTTCCTACCTCAGATTGATTATGAACTGTTCTCAAGTTTATGGAATATCAAATCCTAAGATGTTTCTACTCTGATTGAATGCCTAAAATAACATTAAACTAATTAAGTTTAGTTATCATTGAGCAATAATTATACTGCGTCAGATGTCAGTCAGTCAGTAGAGAAATACTTTTTTACTTTTTTGGTTAAACTAGCACCCCAAGTATGATAAATTCAGTCACTTTGAAGAGAAGGGAACCTCTGCAACATATAGACCAGGTACTCCAAGAAGTTGTGTGGTCTTGTGACTACATAGCTTTATGAATAGCGCTGCATCTGCACATCCAGACTCTGCCTCGCAGTCACAGTGAGACCATTTGCATGCTCCATGCTCACCACTTCCTAAATGCCTGGCAAGTCCAGTGCCTCAGCCTCTCTGAGTACTATCCATAAGATAACTCTGGGAGAGACATGACAATTCTAGGACAGAAGCCAGTGTGCTTTAGGTTTGCTTTCACAAGCAATTTCCAATGATTTTTTAAAATCATAAACAGTCATGAATTTTTACCTTTTAGGAATCTGTGACAGACTCAGATGTAATTTCAGAATATGCTTAATACATGCCCAGCACAGGGAAGTAGAAGTCAAACTCTGATTGCTTTTATTGAAAGAGAGAGAAAGAACATTGTAAAAGATGAGGATTTTATTTACTCTTATAATCAATTTTTCATTCTTCCTTAACTTCCACAGACAAGGAGTGTGCCATGTGACTTGGCACACTCAGACACAGAGGAAGCAACGCTGGTCACAGTGATTCTGTGGTTGCTTCAAAGCATGATAAATCAGGCTCTGCCTGGAGATGGTTACAGTCTGAAGGCCTCCTGGTGATTAAAATGAGATCAATAATTTTTAAGCAAGCAGTGCTTGAAAAATGGTTGAGCTGAATCTGAAATCAATTAGTATAAAATATTATACTGGGCATTTTAACACAAAAGGGGAGGGTCTATTGATAAAACTTGTTCATCAAGAATGAAATGGATTTTCAGGCTGAGCTCCACTGATTTCAACACAGCTACAACAAATTACTCAGTCTGTCACTAAAGAAAAAAATCAGTTACTTGAGTTTATAATGTGTAACCATTTGATAAAGAAATCCTAACTAGATATACCAAAAAGATAAAATGACAGCTTCAAGGAATCTCATGGAGATGCACTTAGATGGTTGTCACGTGTTTCAAACTTGACTAAACATCAGATATTAATCAAACATTAATCAAAAATTTCACAGGTTAAAGATTACTCTCATGAACAATTAAGGATCCATTTTCTGCCTGCCTGCCAATCCAATCATCAAACATGCTGGTTCCTCTAGATTTGAATTTTATTGGAATTACAACTCAGCAAATACAGTGTATGCATTTTGTACATGTTTATAAACCTCTCTAGCCAATATAAGAGAGACCAAAATTAAAAAATCAGTTAATTGCTAGTTACTGAATAAAAATAAGCATGAGAGATTCTGTGGAAATAATGTTGAGGATGGTCCCAAATGCATAATGCTGTTTTTGTAGCCATTTTGTGTATTTTCTGAATTCTATCTCTTTAGCTTTCCCTCTCACCCCACTGAAAATCAGAATTACATCTAGTATGTATTTTCTAAATTCCCTCTTTTATATATGTTTACTGCATATTAGAATGTTCAAAGTTTGTGTTTAAATTAATTTGTGATACTTATGAGAGAAGGTATTTACTCTGTCTTCAAGCTCAATTTGAAGATACAACGTGATGCAACTACCACAATTAATTGGGAAAAATGATGGCTGAAAACAGTGTTTCTATTCAATGAGAATTCTGACATTTCAGAATTCCTTTTTATTTCAAATCAAATTAATGGAAATTACTTACTTGTAGCTAAAAATATTTAATGTTTCTACAAATTTCTTCCTAGCCATATGGCAAAGTTTACAGAGCACTCTTGCATATCTTCTCACTGCGGTGTAGTGGTTTGTTAGTACATTTAGGAATAGGTCTTACAATATCTCCATGTTTATAGAGAAACTAAAGGTACTTATTTTCTTTTCCAGTTGACATGACAGACATCTACACCCCTGTCTAAATCCAGCTCCCAGACTCTCTTGGATACTGCACATTCTCTGATACTCCAGTACAGTACAGTATTTTTTCTAACTTTTTCTAAACAATCTTTACTGGAACGTCCTGTTATTCACACCATCCCTTCCCTTTCTGTGAAGTCATTAATGTATAATGCTGTTTCACCATCTTTTTTTTCTTCTCCATCTTTCCTAAATTATGCATGTAATTCCATCCTATTATTCCAGCCACAACTCCTAATCCTCCACAGGTCTCAGTGCTAGCTAGTTTTGCATTTTGCCACAATAGTTTTGGATCCTCTGTTTTGTTGTACCAATCCAATAACTTCATGCTGGCCACCACAAGAGTCTAATTTTTAGCCAGCAGTTTCTTACTCCACATATCAGTATTGGCACTTTCATTCCTCTGACCTTTTGATATTCCTTTCTCACTACATTATCATCATGCAGATTAAATGAACCTTTCCCAGCTTTGTTCCCTACTTTAAAATTTAAGCTTCTATCAATCAAATTAGCCTTGACCCCAGTCCAGACCTCAAACTAATCTGTGTGTGTGTATGTATGATCCTCTTCCAAGAATATTTCCCAATGGCAGACCAACCCTAAGCCTTCCTATAGGGTCATCTGTTGGTCTGCACTGTCTCGTTGCATCTTCTTTCTAAAGCTTTAAAAACCAAAAGAATTCCATTCAATTTTTATTGATATTTGTATTAATCACATTTAACTGGTTATAATTTCAGACATTTTTTCCGTATCTTCCTGCTAGCTGCCAATTGCTTCTGCAGTTGGAGCAATTTTGCCATGTTCATTCGTAAGTCTTGACCTACTGGAACAAAAGTGTGCAAGAGTCAGAAAGACCATCTCTCCTATGTGGTTTAGATTAGCCAAACTAAAAAAAAAGTATTTTAATGTCCTAAGTAAACCACTACCATTTGAAAGACAAAAACACCCACGGTGTGAGGAACTTAATGTCAAAATCAGGAAAGCCAAAGCCCAGCTTGCAGCTGAGATTGCTGAGGGGCACTGGTTGGAACAACGCAGATTCTGGAGATTGCTAATTGGAAAATCAAGTTCAAGGAAAATGAGCTTCTGCCAACAGAGGCCCCTTGTGACAACAGGTGTTGACAAAAAAGCTGATGAACTCAGTACCTTTTTTCTGCCTCTGTCTCCAGAGCCAAAGCCAGCTCCTCAACTCCTGCCTGTACAGAGGCAGGAGGACAACTGGGGAGGGAACTGGGCAGCCAGCAATGGAGGAGCAAGAGGTTAGAGAAGCTCTATGTATTCAGATCCACTGGGCTGGATGGGAATCACCCCAAGCTTACTGGGAGACCTGGTGGGCCTGACTGCAAGGCCACTATCAATCCCCATCCTTAAAAAAAAAGAGGCAAGAAGGAAGATTTGGGAATCATAGAATCATGGGATGGTTTGGGTTGGAAGGGGTTGAGGATTGGAGGGTTGTCCTCTGGATGGGCCAGTCAGCCACATCTCAGTCAATGGAAAGATCAGGGAGCAAATAATCTGCAGCAGTCAGCCCAGGAAGGCAAACCATGCTTGACCTGCTGAGTGCCTGCTGTGATGGAATGTCTGACCCTGTGGGCAAGGGCAGGGTGGTGGCTACAACATACCTTGGTTTGAATATGGCTTTTGACACCACCTTCCCACCCTTCTCCTCTGGAATCAGCAGAAGCATGGACTGGACAAACCACCTGTTTGGATGAATTGGAAGCTCTAGGGGTAGCAATCAATAACTCCAAATTTGGTTGGTAATCACCAAAGCATTCTGGGCTCAATACTGGCGCCCATATCCAGTGCCTTCATCCAACCTGGCTGCAGTGCGGAGCTCATTCTGGCCACGTAACACTAAGGTCGGGGAGCAGCTGCTGGTTCAATCCAGAAGGACCCTGAAAAGCTTAAGGATTAGTCAGAGGCATCATGATCCTTATAAGAAGTATGAAGTTCTGCCCCTGGAACAGCTGGGATTGCCCCATGTATGGGTACAGAGTGGGAAGTGGCTGGCAAAGTCACAATCCTGTGGGTTACAGCACACACCGGGGTGAACAGGAACCCATGGCTCTTCTGGAAGGAGGTGCATTAGAGCCATGGCCAGCACATCAAAGGGAATTTGCTGATACTCTCTGCTGGGCACTGGTGAAGCCATGCCTGAAATGGTGTTGGATACCTCTGATCGAGAGAGACAGGGCAAGATTAGAGCATGTTCAGTGGAGGGCTGATGAAGTTACTGAGGAGAGGCTGAAGGCACTGGAATTAGCTGGTAGAAAGGAAGCTATGAAGTAACATAACAGCAGCCTACAAGTGTTTGAAGGCTCATTTGAAAAGTGTTGGAGCCAAACTCTTCTTATCACTGCCAGCTGGTCTAACAGAGCAATTGGCACAGTTTACAACTTGGGAGGTTCAAACTGAGCATCAGGAAATAAAATCAACAAGTGTGTAGCTGGGCACTAGAACAGGTTGTCCACAGGAGTGGAGGGATCTCTGTCACTGAGGCTTTTCAGGACTCAGGCAAAGCCAAGATTGACATAATGTAGTGCTGACCTGGTCCAACTTAAAAACAGCCTTCAGAGGTACCTTTCAACCAACATTTTGATGATCTTGCAGCAGGTCTCAGGTCTTCACATCTTATTAATAAAGCCTATTATTAAAATAATCTATTTATTAACTTGTTTGGTTTCATGAGTGGTGGTAAAAGATTGTCACCTAGCCTGTTTGGAGGGAGAAGACTCAATATATGGGGAACGCCTTGGTGAGTTACCTAACTAGGACAACACCTCTCACCAACCTACTTTATGGAGTTAGAAATGTAGCAAGAGACTTCCGCTAAGGAAAGTCATTCAAGTCACACTTCTGCTCCACATCCCTCTTTCCCCTGCCCTGGCACCCATTCGCCTTTCCAACTTACTTGACTTAGGCCTCTACCACATTAAAATCTGAATATAAACTCAGCTGCTCCTTCCAACATGTCTGAAACAAATAGTAATTAGCCTCTCTCTGGCCTTCTGTTATGGAAGCAGTATCCAACTTCTTTGTTCTGTAGGAAATTATTTGATATACCAGACATATTCTGTGATGAACTATATTGATTCCATAACACCTCAGCCCAGTAGATTCCCACACTGATAACACCACCAAGATAATTTTTTTTACTTGTTTGTTTGGGTAACAGTAACCTGCTTGTCCTCTGTTTAGAACTGTGAATCTTTTACCCACTACTCTTGGAGGATAGTATAGATCCATATATGCCATACATCTGTATGTATGTGGATTTGATTGTATTGTGGATTTGATTGTATTTGTATTGTGGATTTGATCTTGCGTCCAGTATTCAAAGTTTCAGTGGAGAAATGGTAGGACATGATGTATCCAAACGAGAGAAGCAGGGCAGCCATACGTGGAGAAATTAAAACTAGAATATATCTGATGGAATACACCTAATCCACCTGCCTGGAAGATAAAATTAATGTAACTTTACAGAAGTTTCACAGAGTCACATTTAGATATTTGTCATACATGTCAAAACTTGAGTAAACATAAGACATTAATCAAACATTAACTTATCTTAGTTGCAAAGGTTAAAGTTCACTGTCACGTACAACTAAGGATGAGTTTTTTTCCTCCCTGCAAATCCTGCAATTCATGGAATGTGCTGCTGCTTCTAGATTTGAATTATGTGAGTTATAACAGCATAGAGCTGGCTGATGTCATTGTGAGGTCACCCTCACTAATCTCTGAAAAGTGCCGGCGATCATGGGAGGTTCCTAGGGACTGGGAAAAAAAGCAAATGTCACTGCTTTCTTCAAGAAGGGCAAAAAGGAGGACCCAAGAACCTACAGGGCAGCCAGTCTCACCTCAGACCCTGGGAAAGTGATGTGAATGATTTCCAAACATATGAAGGAGAACAAGGTGTTGGGGAGTAGTGAGGATTGATTTACAAAGTGGAGATTATGCCTCCCTGTGATGAGATCATATAAGTGACCTGGTGGAGGAAGGGAGAGCAGTAGGTGTTATCTGTGTTGGCTTTCAAAACTGTCTCTCATCCTTGTAGAGAAACTGATAAAATGTGTACAAAATCAATGGACAGTGGGGTGGATTGAAAACTGACTGAACTGCCAGACTCAAAGGGTTGTGATCAATGGCAGGAGCTCAAGTTCGAGGTCAGTCACTTGTGGTGTAACCCTGGACTTATGTAGTATTAACATCTTCATTAATGGCCTGGATGATGAGACAGACTGCACCCTTTGCAGATGACACAAAACTGGGAGGAGTAGGTGAAACATCAGATGAGTGTGCTGCCTTTCAAAGGGACTCTGACAGTCTGCAGAAATGAGTCAACAGAATCCTTATAAAGTTCAAGAAAGGAAAGTGCCAAGTTCTGCACCTGGGGAGAAAAAGTGAAGTACCTGAGGATGGACTGAAACACTATGTCTGATCTCCTTTTTTTCTTTTCTTGAGGTCCAAGCAGTAGAAATGTCCTTTTGCCTGCCCTTGTCTCATGCAGTACCTGACCCAGTAGTTCAGTAAAAGCTGGTGCTGTTTGAACGACTGGTGACTGTTGTTCCTATTCACCAGTCTGTGGCAGTGGGTACTGGGCCATGGAAGGGCTCTTCAACTTCTTCACTTAGAAGATCAAGCTGAAGATTCTTTTGTCTTAAATATTGCAGATAGAAAACTGTGACTTTAGGGGTTCCTGACACTAAGGCAGTGCCAAATAAATAGGGCTTTTGATTATATCATAGAATAGTTTGAATTAGAAGGGAACTTTAAGATAATCTAGTTCATCCCTCTCTACAATAAGCAGAGACATCCTCAGCTAGACCAGGTTGCTCAGAGCCCTGTTGAACTTGACCTGGAATGTTTCCAGGGATGAAGTATGCACAACCTCTCTGGGCAAACTGTTCCAGTGTTTCACCACTCCCATTGTAAAAAACTTCTGCTTTATAACTCATTTAAAACTAAATTCTTTCACTTTAGAACCATCATCCCTTGTCCAGAAAGTGTCCCCAGAGCCTTCTCCTCTCCAGGCTGAACAGCCCAAACTCTCTCAACCTTTATTCATAAGGAGAGGTGCTTCAGCCCTGGGATTGGAGTCATGGCCCTCCCATGGACTTGCTCCAACAGATCCATGTCTTGACTGTGCTGAGGACCCCAGAGCTGGATGCAGCACTCCGGGTGGGTTCTCACAAGAACAGAGTAGGGGGGCAAAATTTTCTCCCTCACCATTCTGCCCACACTGCTTTTGGATTCAGAGCAGGTCACGGTTGTTTTTCTGAGCTGTGAGTTGCACGTTGCACATTTGCATCCAGCTTTCCATCCATAAGTATCCTCAAGTCCTTCTCAGCAGGACTACTCTCAATTTGTTCATCCCCCAGCCTGTGTTGATACTGGGGATTGCTTCAGCCCAGGTGCAGCCCCTTGCATTTGATCTTGTTAAACCTCATGAGATTCCCATGGGTCACTCCTTGAACTCATCCAGGTCCCTCTGGATGACATCCCATTCTTCAAGTGTGGCAACCACACCACTCAGCTTGGTGTCATCTGCAAACTTGCTGAGGGTGCACTTGACCCCACTATTTCATCAATGTAGACACTAAACAGCACTGGTCCCAGTACAGACCCCGAGGAACATTGTTCTCCATCTGGGCACTGAGCCACTGAACACTGCCCTCTAGATGTGACCATCCAACCAGTTTCTCATCCACCAAACAGTCCACCCGTCAAATCCGGATAGACACAGAAAGGGAGTTTAAAATGGGTCTGGGACAGACAGAGCCTCAGAATAATAACAATTAAATTATTCCAGCAGTTGCACTTATTTCCTCAGAAAGCACCTCCCTAGAAGAAAGGCTGCAAGCTAATTAAATAAAAGGATGAACAAATGATCCTACAGAATGAACGCTCAGACTGATTATAGGCTTAAGAAAAATACTTTGTTTAAACATACGAACTTAGAAATAACTCCAGAACCTCCCAGCTCAAGCAAGTACACCTTTGGTACGAGAAATATGTCCTACCCTCTATACCAGAATTTACTTTTCTGAGCTGAGATTCAGTAGATATAAATAATACCTTTGAAGCTTAGCTCTAAGATTCCCAAACACTTTCAGATCTATCTATCTGTGGTTAGGACAGTAACCAGTACCATAGTCTGTGGTGCAGTTTTCAATAGAGATACAGGCACTTCGAATTGCACTGAAGATAAAAGCTACTTTAAAAAGAAAATGCAAAAAGGAGAAGCTCTACATTTTTTATGTAATCCTTCCCAATTGTATTTTTCCATTTCTGCTCAGTCAATCACTCAGTTACTTTCTCTAACAGGGAGGTGAGTCAGGAGTTCTCAGATCCTTGGAGTCAAGTCCTAATCTTGTGATTCAGATCAAGTGCTTCAACAGCTCAGCAGCAGACAAAAAATCATACAACAGATGCCTGGTTCAGACTGCAGTGAAGAACGCTGTTATGCTGACACTGCGTCCAAAGCACTGTGCCCATTTCGGGGCTCCCCAACATGAGAAAAATGAGCAGCAGATGACTAACAAGATTCCTGAAGGAACTGGAGCACATGATACTGGGGAGAGATGCATACACCTGGATTTGCTCAACCTGGAGAAAAGAATGATGAGGGGAAATCTTACTCTTGTCTGCAACTACGTAATTGAGGTGGAGGGGAAGAGAGAGCCAGCCTCTTCTTGGTTGCACATCGTGGGTGAACAAGAGGCAGTGGACACGACCCAGGGCACAGGACATTCCAGTGAGACGCAAGGACGTTATTTGTTTTCAAACTCTGGAACAGATTTCCCAGAGAGGCCGTGGAACTTCCAACCTTGAAAATACTAAAAAAGCCATGAGCAACCTGCTCTAACTGGACCTGCTTTGCACAGAACGTTGGACTTGCAACCCCCAGGGATCCCTTCCAACCTATGCAATTCTGTGAGTCAAACAGCTGCTTGAGGCCAGGTTTTCCTCAAAGTCCCCAGAGGCAATACCAGCTTACAGCAGTATCTGTACCTCCACTGCTCTTCTCACCTCCCAGTGCATTTTTTCTTCAGCTTGGCTGGCACTAATGCAGATGGAACAGTGAAGTGACCCAGATTAAAAAGAGGTTTGGAAAAAAACCCAACCAACCAACCAACCAACCAACCAACCAAAAAAAACAAATAAATAAACAAAACCCCCCAACTCCTCCCCNTCTTAAGTAACCAAACAACTAAACAGCCCTGAGATGGTTCAGGCTGTGCTGCCCAAACTGTTGTATAAAACACACTGTGGCAGAGGTTCAAAATGAGTATTGACCAGGGAAAGACCTCAAGACCACTTATCCAAAAATATTGTCTGCCAGTGATCACTGTTAAAATTTTTACTATTTCAGAAATTCTCCTGTTTTAATAAATGTTAGTTTTATCTTTTTCTGTCATTTATACTAATGAAGCATTATTCTGCCAACACAACCATAGAGTAACACAAATACTGACTTCCTAAAGTGGTCAGTACTAACTGTATACTAATAAACATAAAACTAACTTCAGTACCATTAAGGGACTAATTTCACAGAATTACAGTGGGGAAATTTGTTGCAAAGATTCCCAGGCTACCACTAATTCAGTTTAGCCCAAAAGAGAAAAAGGTTTCTGCAGCTTCTGATTTCTTCTTATTGAATAATAAATAGTACAATATAATAATATATGCTGAAGAGATCATATGGATGTAGTACTTCAGCTGTGCAAACTAGGTACATTCATTATTGTTACAGTGAAAAATATTTAAAAATACATAAACAGGCAGGAGTCCCTAATCTGAATTTGATTGATAGATCTCCACTGGATCTCATTTTCTCCCCACATACTGTGTTCTTCTGTTTGTTTTGAGGATCAGTGATAAATATGAGATTATCATCAAAGTTTAAATTTCTCAGAATTCTTGTTTGGGGAATGCTCAGTGGTTTACAACTTGTCCTCTTTAGGCATGCATGCATCAAAACAAATCCCCCAAACCTGTTCAAGAGTAAATAATATTTTGAAAACCATTAATAAGGAAATTACCTGTTTTAAGGAAGGCTTGGGTATTAAAGAAGGAAACTATTAGGTGTCATACTCTCCTTCCTTCCCCCTGTTATTATTGTAATTGATTTAGATGTCAATCTACACGAGTAATCAGAAATACTCATGCTGTCTTCTCAATATAAAGTTATTGGCTTCTTAGCACTCAAGCTGTTTCCTCTAAATGCCTCCCCATGTCCTACGTAAGACACATCTTCAGTGTTTTTTGATTCTCCAACATTTGCCTATATAACTATTGATAGGTTAACCTAAAATGCCTATAAACCCACATAATCAGCTACTGGCTGTATTATGTTCTCTCTTTGTAACCATACAATATTTTCTGTATTATCCTATACTAAATATTACAGTTAACCTAGACTTTTGTAGTCCTAAACAGTAGTTTTACATCAGTTCAGTTTAAAACCTTTCATGAAGCCTGAGATCACTCTTTCTACATTTGTGGACAAAGCATACACCTGGCAATATGATAGAACCAATTCAAACTGGGGAGAGGCAGAGAAGGGAGCTGTTGAGGATTAAAGTATAATTTAATACAGAGAAGCATGAGCTAATACTGGCTTTTTCCACTTTTCAACAACTGTTTCATTAGTCGGTTCCAGGATAACAATACACCAGTAATGGTATTTGTTCCACTTACAGGTGGCACAATCACGCTTTTAATGAAACAGTCCCTAGGCTGTAACACATTTCCAACACCTTTGTGAAATTGGTGCCCTGTTTTGGGAAGGGGTTTCTGCTCCCTCGCCCATACTCTGGTTAAGAGCAGCAATCCAGACACATTACTAGGCTGGAAGTGGTATAAGGTACTATTAAGGGGGATGCAGCTGACAACCACAGTGAGATACAGGTGCCCATTCCTTCTGACCCAATCACTCAAGAGGAATACAGCAAGACTGGACAACACATCAGTGGGTCTGAGGGCATCTTTTAAGATGTTTTCAACTTAACAGGGCTGTCCGAATCAGATCTGAAAATCCATCTCTGTATATTCCATCACACAGTTACTTAGCACTGGCTACTTCTGCCATTTTCAGCAAAGCTTATGATCTAGCTGCACACTGTTACTTGTACAAGACACAAGGGTCCCAGTGTCAGAGCTGCTGCAAGACTCCCTCTGGTCAGCCACCTGCTGCAACAGCTCATTATTAACATCCCAATGTATTCCAGAGCAACCTGCAAGGCAAGTGGGGATAGTCACTGTCCAGTGGGTAAAAAGGCAGCAAGGTCTTCCACACCTTTTCAGGGTCTTGGGCTTCTTGCCAAGTCTTCAAGACTACAGCTTTAACCACTGTAGTTTCTCTATACATCTGCATGAGCAGGGAGGATCTTTCCACCAGGTCAGGCAGCAAAAGGCTAAAATCCATCTCAGAAACCTCACTAATGCTCCTTTCCCCACCCTCCACTACTGTCTGCTACAGTTAGTTTCAAAGTCTTGCAAGTCAGAAGCTGTTTCCTCAAGCCCTGTGCAGCACTTGGCTTTCCTCTCTAAGCACAGAGGATAAACACAGTCCCTGCAGTGTCCTGTCACTGTCTTGAGGACTGTGACAAGGCTGAATCCTCCCTGACAGCCAGCACCACTGACAGTGGAATGTATGTAACCTACAGAGTTCTGGGTGTCCCATGGAGATCCTCCAGTATTTCTGCTGCTTTTTGCTGTACTTACTCCAGCTGGTAACAGCAGTATCCATCGTGTTGCTGCCAGTGCCAGACGTGCACCTAAGACCATACTTCAATCAGCTGCTTCTTTAGGAAGGTGACCTACTTTGAAAACCCTAAAAAAAATCTCAAGTATTTCCATTGCTGGCAATACTTATTTCAGACATGGGCACCTCAGAGTCCCTGAAAGCCAGGAGTAGAAACTCTTCCTACCGAGATGCTGAGGCACCCTGCTTGCTCCTGCATGTCAAAGTCTGTTTGGTTTTTTGCTCGTCTGCTCCCTCCAGAGGCCAAGCACGCAAAGGCATTTAGCTGACCATCTTCCTCAACTGGGAATAAAATTAATTAATTTAACCATAAAGAAGAGTAGGGCTGATAAAGGAATACAGGTGCTGGCGACAGAAGGGACTCCTACACCATCACAGCCTAGACACACAATGACAAGCCACCCACTTTTGCAAGATGGAAAAAGGAGTGCCTACAAAACACAGTGAAAGTGCTTCAGAAGAGAATTTACTGCTAAGCAAGGGATGCAGCAAGAGGCCCCAAGTCTCTGTCAGCTTCTGCTGAAGCTTTCCTTCCTTGAGCTGGCAGCCTGGATATAAATAAAACTGCTGTGCAAGTGTCCTCTCTACAGACACAGAAAACCAATGAAGAACAGCTCATAGGTCACACAACACAGTCTCATCTGTGCATTTTTCGAAAGTATTTTTTGTCCCACTAACTAGTTGCAATTACTAAATGAAGGTGCTCAGAGTTTTCAGTTTGCCTCTTTATTTGGTTGTGATTGCATTTTATAATCACAATGTTGAGCTCTGGCGTGAAATCTGATGGGCAAGATAAGAGGACAAGCTATAACCTGAATTAATCAATGGGAACACTGACTCTTGCTTGCTGTGATTAAAAACGTAATGAAGCCAAGGCATCCTCCCTCACTTCTCTCTCCTTCTCCAAAAGGAAAGGCAATCACAGCCTGAGAACTAAATTCTGAAGACTCATTTTTGCAACAAAATGAGAAAGCATTGCCAACAGCTACCTGCAGAAAAGCCAGCCATGGGCTTCAAGTTTGAAGGGACAAATAAAGCTGCACTCACACTGCTACAAAATTATTTCAGATACTACTTCCCTCTTCCCACACATCTTCCCAAAAGCTACACTTAATTTTAAGTCTTCTCTATGAAGCAGCCAACCTGCCTATAGGATACCACAGTGTCCACAGATGAAAAGCTACGTTTGAGTCCTCCAGGTAGCCATAGGATAACTCGAGTCCCTCGATATTCAGTAACAGCAAATAATTACAGATTAGATTGGAGCTTGCTCAACAGCAGGAACAGTCGACACCTCAATTCACCCGAAAGCAGGACTTACCTTATGGCCAGAGGGTCTCAGGGAGCAGCAGTCCCAGCAATATTTCACACAGAGATGCCAGCAGTCCTACCAGTTTATCATGAAGAACCTGGTTGAGAGTGTGACCGGACACCACACGGAGCAACCTGCCAGCCTTGGTCATCAGCTCACTGCCATTCATGGACATCACCCAGAGGACAGAGCAACCCCTGTGCCAGCCTAACCTCTGCAGGTTGTATCTGTACCCTAACTTAGCGTGTGTGTGTATAATATGGTACCATATATGAGATATATGGCATGTATTGTATATCTGTAGGGCACTAGCACACAGTACCACAGACGTGCATGCTGGCACATGCAGAGCACAGTCATGACACAACCTATCAGCAGTAACAAATAAATGGCACAGAGCTCAGCAGTCATGAGTTACCAGCTCCTCCTCTTGAGAAGGGAACGAGAGGTTGTTTCTCATATGTTTTTTTTCAGTTGCTGTGTCTGGACTCTAGCTGCTAAGGATTAGGGTGGAAAAGCATTAGGGCTGTCCAAGCAAATGCACAGCTGCCCCTATTGTAAGGTGAACAGACAAGATTTGGAACAATGGACAAAAATAATTTTTCAAAACGTTAATCACAGAGAAAACCTCACAGTGGGAAACAGAGAACACAAAGTTTGTATTTTAGTTGTGGGAGATAAATTTTTGAATCCCTGCTTTCAATTCTGCACTCTAGGTAAGAAGCCAGCAGGAGTTCCCACAGTTAAACAAGAATTATTAAAAATTTATCTAGGAAATACTTTTACAGATGGTGTACCTTTCATAGCTTTACAGTCAGCAACCTTGCAATCCTCTAGCTGGCAGCTGCTGTTCTACCACTGTTCTCTGCATGGAGACGTGGGAAAGACAGCTTCTTGTGCAAGCTGTTTTTCCAGCCCCAAAGAAAAAAAGAGGCAAGAGGAATGATATAAAGCTCGATTGGACTGTGAAGGGAGCTTTAGCAGAGGACAGAGAAACAAGGTGACCAAGGGCACTCAAGAACGCAGTACAGTCCAGCTTATGAGTAGAAACCTAACAGCGTTAAGCTGGTGCACTAATAAGAAATTAATAGTTATATAAGAAATTTCCTTAAAATCTGCAGTTTAGGTTGAGCCAGACACAAACCTGGGAGCAATAAAGACTGGAAGGAACCTCAGGGCAAACCACAACCGATTCTGACAGGAACAGTTTCATCTTTGACCCACAGCTGAAGTCTGTGTTATACTGGAGAACTGTAGACTCCCTACAGCAGCAATGTGTTTCCCCTTACCACTGATCATGCATTTACATTTCACATACAGAAAATCAGTTTTGGCAAGTGCAGTTCCCATAATACCTGAATCTTCAGTACACATTCCCTGCAATTTAATCACTAACATTCCTGCTAGTACAACCCAAAGGACAGACACCTTCTGCACTTGGATCTCAAGAACTTCAAGAGCTTTTAACCATTTTCAGAGCTGCTTAGAGCCTTCTGAATACAACGAGGAAACCAATGAGCTTGGGAGTGGTTTATAAGCCTTATTCTGAAACATTACACCATTTATGTTCCTTCACAATTGAACCTTACAGGCATACAAAGACAGTAAATGGATACATTTAAGATCAGTCGACTAAGAATGCTGTACTTTCCCTCAATATTTAGCAAGTTTTTACAACAAATAGTTAAAATCCATGAAATATTTGGCAAAATTACTTAATAATAAGACATTATTCCTAGAGCAGGGTACCTGATCCATGTAAGGAAAGGAGACACTGTAATGAAAGTAAAAAGTAAAAGAAAATACATTTTTACAAAAGCTCTGGATGTTTAAATTATCCTTAAAAACCACATAAAGCAAAGAAGCCACTCCGTATTTAAAGCCATTTTGTTTTTATCTATTGGGGTAGTCACTTTACATCATACCAAAAAGACTGTATAAGGAATACAAGTGTCAAGAATCAGATCTTTATGGCACAAAAGGAATTTTTCCATTAACCTGCTTTCAGAGTTGTTAAATACATTATTGAAGACAAAGACACTAAGGCTACCACAAAATAATGTTTGCATGATGACGTTAGTCTTTATTCAGTTTCTGAACTGACTCCTCCGGTCTGAAGGTGGACAAGAATCTTTCCAGTAGTTTGTTTCATTGATTTATTCTGGGTGAAAAGATTCTTTCTACTTTTGACACAAATTTATTTTCTTATTTATATTGTTACTCAAAGTTCACATCAGCTTTTATGTTGCACCTTACAATGTATGGAATTTCAGATTAAAATAAAACTCTACTCTTAACATAACCTTTTATATAATGTAAAAATATTCTACATGTTTAACATATCAAGAATGTTAAGCACTTACTTTGGGGAAAACCTATTTTATGCATTTTTCAGTACAAACCCAACTGTGAAGGTTTTGCATTCGTGTCTCCCTGTTCAGTCGGGTGCCACCCAGTGTTCATCGTCTGCAGCTGCAGCTCGGCCACTGCACCAACCGCAGTTTCCAAAAAAAAATTGCAAATTTGAGATGCTGCTCACTTTTCATCTTTACTCCTCTCCCACCCCTCCCTCCACTATGGAAAATTTACATCTTTGAAATAATGAGTGTTTTTAGTTATCAAAATCAGTATAAAAATAGCAGCATGCTACTAGACACGAAAAGCAGATTCATCGTGCATTGTGAGTTTAAATGCAGATTTCTGCCTTCCTCTTACATTATCAAAATCTTTTTTAAAGTTAACATCAAGGCAAGGGGTATAAGGACAGACACTGCATAGTATGATTTGATACTAATCTGAACTGGGTTATTTGCCTTTAATCAAAATCCATGATAATTACAGGGTAAACAATTTTTATTTCAAAATACAAGTTTAACTGGAATTGTAGTGATGAAAGCAGAAGAGGGAAAAATGCAGTCTTTTACAGCCCATGTCACTGTATCTCACTTACATCCAGAGATAAAAGCTCTAATTGGTGAAGAGACAAAATATTTGTGGCATGTCATTGAACCTTTGTGATAATCCAGCATTATCCATTTCTAAAGAAATATAAATACTTTAAAACAAACATTGAAAATAAATCCTTTTGATGTAACAAACTACACTCTTTACCGAGAATTTTCAGTCTTCTTAAAAGTAAGGGACTTCACCCAAAAAATAATCGAAGTATCAATGTAGAACAATCCTTGGAGGAAAAAAGTCGGAATGTAAACCTCTGTTCCAAATTAGATCTGAAAAGCAAAAACACCACACCATGTAATTCATCCAAGTGTATTTTTTTATCAAGCAACTCTTTTTTTAAGTTACTTTTACAGTTCAACAGGAGACTTCCTGAACTTAGCACAGTCCTGGTTTTGCCTCAGATCACACCCTGTTTTCTTAACATGTGAACAATTACTCCCTGCTTTTGTCCTCACCAGCCCTGTGACAATACTATGGTCATGCAGGTGAGCAATTCTGCAGAACCGCAGTACCTGCAATACAATTATACATCAATAGAACAGACATAAATTCGCCCATCATTCTCAAAAATGAAAATAAAACCAAGTTTCAGAGTCACTTCCCTAAGTAGTGACTTTCTAATCATTCTTCTGATATAAAGAACAAAGGAAAGGCTCCACCGGGGTTTTCCTGTTAACGATGACCTTGGAAGCTGCACTTCATTCCAGATATATGATGGTGATCCTCAGAGAGGTTACTCACATCTTTTCTTTATGTCTTTTACTTTCTTAAAGCATAATATTAATATTTCATTAAAGAGTTGACAAAAGCTTAAAACAATTACAGATGCTCACTTAACCCCACACACAGATCCATCAGTTTGCAAATTTGTCCTACAGCTACTTATCTCTTTGATGTCTTACAATAGCCTCATTATTAAAAGCATGCAATACTAGTTTTTCTAGCTTCAATGAGCTAAATCTTCAGTAAGCTCAACCACTGACAGGCCCAAAGCGCAATCTTCAAAAGTCTGAAGAAAAATTTCTCAACATTTTGATATTTTTAAAATACTTGATCTAATGAATCATATATTGAGAACCTCTAAAAACTCAGAATAATGTAAGCATTTTAAAAGAATTAGTCATATTATCAACTCAGAGAGAGAGGACTAAAAAGATGAAGAATTAAAACATAATAGTATACTTAGAACAGTCTATCCAATTAAGTTAACTCACTGGCTCAGTAAGTTACTACTTATCTTCTCAGCCAGCTGACCCTGCACACATTCATCTCTCAGCTGTAAATTAAAGTGCATCAGCTTAGAAAACATTGCACAGCAGATTCTACTTCTGCAATTTATTATAAAATTTGAGTTGTAACAAGTTTACTACTGTAATTTCAGAGTGTGTACAACCAATTACTACAGTTTAGTGGTAAGCCACACAAGTGACTGTGACAGTCAAGATTATGGTTGACTTTAGAAAACTACTAAAATGCAGCTTTTTGTAGTTTTTATGTAAACAGAGGCTTAAAGCCTTTGTTTTTTAAAACACAAATCCCTCAATTATTTCTGCAGTTCTGATTAGACAGTGAGGCTGTTAACCCTACAGAGGAATTGGAGGCGTCAAACGACTGATTTTCTTTTTTTTGAGCACCTTCAGACTACTCTCCATGTGTGTTTTAGCAGCATGACACCAAGTGTATCATGTGCTTAGAGGTCGGGTCGGGAATGACTGCAGGACAGGAGAGAGGACAGAAAGCTGGCACATGCATACACCACACCACTTCCTGAGCCAGTCCCTGAGGAGCAAAGCTATCCTGAACACCCACGTGATCCTTGCTGCAGAACTAACAACAACAGCTTATTGCCATGGACGACAGCTTCAAGCATATGATAAAAATACACATTTACTACTTACATCATCAATATCTTCATCATCATCTCCAATATCATCAAACTGGATTTCATCGTCATCTCCAGGACCAAATGTGTCTGTTTCATTGATTTTAGCTATGAAGGAATTTAGAGAAGTTAAGGAGTGCACGCACACTGTGCCAAAACAGACTGAGTATTCTTGTCCAACATGAACTTCCAATTTGAAGTGAAAAAAGATTCTTACCATGTTCTGGAAGCTCCCCATATGCTTTCAGGCTTCTGGCTTCATCTGCATTGTATTTTAGAATAACATCAGCCTTGTTATCCTAAATAATAATTTATTAGAATGTATTAGTCATCTCTGACTAATGCCATTAATCTAAGACAAAAATGAAACTATTAACCTCAGCAGACTGTATTATTTACAACAACTGTATTATTTACAGAGGATTAACACCTACAGTATTTATAGAAGAACATCTTGTTCTTCCTTCCTCTCCAGTTCCTTTAAATGTCAAGTAAACACACTGGAATATTTTCATTTTTTCTGGGTGATAATTTAATTATCTCCATTTACAAGTAATTTACAGATTCATAGAATGGTTTGGATTGGAAGGGACCTTAAAGATCATCTACTTCCAACCCCCCTGCCATGGGCAGGGACACCTTCCAATAGACTGGGATGCTCAGTGCCCCATCTAATCTGGTGTCGAACACTGTGACGGATGGGGCATCCACAACTTCCCTGGGCAACAAGACAAAGACAATTTGAGACAAATGAGAAACGTTGAGAATTCAACAACTTGACAAGTTCAGTTTCATGCCTTTGAAATTAACCTTTCTTCAGACAATACGCATAGTGAGGTGTTTGGTGGTCAATCAGGAAGTGTCAAAACCAAAAAATTCCTAGTTTTAAGTACTGTAACATATACAGTAAATGACAGCATCTTAAATGTTTTACAACCCTAATGCACATTTCAGAAGCAGCATCTCTGTTCAACAACTGATGACACAACACTAACATTCATGAAAGGCATTCACCTAATGAAAACTTGACAACTGTTTCCCATTACCGTTTATGTTACATAAAGTTACACTACTCCATTTTTAGAAATTTAAGTACAAACGAATTACTGATTAATTTGCCTCTTAAGGTAAAAGCTGAAACATCAAGGATCCAAAATTGTGATTACCAAAAATTCTAATCATCACAATAAAATGCTTGGTACTCGACTCAATCTCTCTTTATACCACAGGATCCAAGCACCAAACAGCTACATCTGGAAAAAAAAGATCAGCTTGATGACAATAAGCACCTTCACTCACAAAGTCTCAGGATGCAATTTAGAAGAACAAGTTCAACCAGAATTTGTCTACTCATTACAATCTTCCTGTAATACAAGGAAACTAAAAATCATGATTTAGCATAACTAAATACAAATGAAAAGTTAGACAGGAACTTCCTCACAATACCTGCTGCAATTTAACAGTAAATAAAGCTACCTGTAAGATCTCCTTATAATGGCATATTATGTTGTATTTTTACCTGGTAGTCTCTTAAGCCAATCAATATAATATCAGATGTATTTATCCAGACCTGAAGGAGAAAACATATGTTACAGAAATTCAATTTCTGTTGTATAACACAAGAACCAAACAGCACATTAGATTTATGGAGAGACATGAAACATTTCACTACAGCCACCACCTTCATTTTCTAACCAGTAAGCTGGAAATATCCAATTTAATATTTTAACAGCAAATCCAAGGTCATAAACACTCATAGTTACATTATTTTTACGTTATGGATCTATTACAGGATAAATCAAACTTCACTGAAGAGCTTCTAGCCAACAGGGTGGTTACTAAGCCTTAACTTCTGAGAAAACAGAAATAATGCATCAAGGCACCACTCGTGAACTCTGTGAACTGAGCTCCTCAAGGACAAAAATTAAAGAAAAACCTGATGAAGGGGATGATGGACAAGAACAGTGAAGAGCACAAGAAAATGAACAGAGTTGTTTCTAGAAGCTGTTAACCAGAAATCTGCAAAACAGAATATGCTTTTAAATGCACAGAGTGGTTCTATCCCACATCTGCTTGTTTTTTTTGGAGATTGAACTAATTTCAGTTGGAATTTCCTTTCTTTTAGACATGAGGAACAGATAAGTGGTGCTTTTTGTAGCAAGAAATTAATTCTGCAGCACATAGTGTTTAGTTAAGCACATTCTCCACTACCTTTAACAGTTTCTTGCAGGCAGCTATAGCACTGGTTACACTGATCCCACGACACATACATTCACTGTTCTCCAAAAAATGGAACAATCCAGAATGAAGACAGTGAATGTCTGTTTTCATTGGCAACAGACTGTCTGAGGGACCTCCTCCTTACTACACACCAGCAGAGGACAGGAAGATGTAACACCTGACAAGGCCCAGAGGGGACACCATCTGAAGATGGCAAAGTTAAGAATGCACACACATACACCTGACATCCCTGAAGGTACAAATTTTTGCAGATTAGCTTTCAACAGAAATATTTTGGGAACTGATAAAGTGGACAATGAAACAATGGCATTAGAGGTGTATTTTCTACATAGTCACCAAGCTCCTCATCTGCAATTAGGAAGATTTTTATTATTTTATATACGTATAATTTTCTAGAATTTGAAAAGCTAGTATTTCACAAGCAGCCAAAAAACCTTCCTCTGAAATATACACATTGAAAGGCAGCCCTTTGACTGTGAGTTTCACCCAAAAGCCAAAGACTGCCTGTTCTTGTACCAGCAATGGAAACAGAAGGACAGACTAAGTTACTATCAAAAAAAGAACTTAAGATGCTAAGTGCAGTAGAAATATTCATTTTTGTAACAAGCTACATATGTAAATTTTTACAATTACATATCATGCATAATGTCACTGTTTCCTATTGCGATGCTTCAGAATTACCTTTTTTCTTAGCTTCCCTCTAATATGACATAACCTCTTCACACCATCAAAACATAATGCCTCCAGTCTTCCATTGCCTAACATCTTGATCACCTGGGCATATTCTGAAAGAGATGGTAACATACAGAAGCACAGAATCATTTAGGTTGGAAAAGATCTTTAGGATCAACAAGTCCAACTGTTAACCCAGCATGGTTAAGTCCACCACTAAGCCATGTCCCAAAGTGCCACAGAGCAAAACTTTTGAAATCCAGCTTCAAGACACAACCAATTAACTTTTCCACTGTAACCCAAATTTGCTGTAACATTTTATCAAACGTGAACTGCTGAGAGGAGCTTCGAGCATCCACACAGGCCGCTGAATGTATCACAGTTTTGTATCACTGTTGATGTCAACATTTTCAAATACTGCTCCTTCTTGGTTGCATTCACCCTTTTGTTCCCTCTGAAATGCTTACTACAGAAAATCTCAGAGCTATTGAGTCACACTCGGAGTCTAAAAGTTTATGACAGCATCACAGCACCTGTCCTAAATGACAACATCTCAGTGTCACTGAGGGAGGAGAAAGCTGCATGCCCTGTACAACCACCCACCAAGACTCTGAATCCCTCCTGCAGAGGCTCTGTGGAAATCACCCCGCTGTCCTTGAAAGGACATAACCTGGTGTTACTAGACACTGTCTGAAAGGCAACCAGCAGACTTCAGCTGAAGTCTATGAAGCACCTCTCCAACACCTGCCCTCAATCTATTCACTCTTCATCTTCTCCCTCACCAAGCTGCAGAAATCACATACTGGAGAACTTAACATAAGTTAGATACTCCAATGAACCACAAGACTGTTCATAACTGAGAATAATGTTTCATTACGTAGATTTTGCTTGGGAGATGTAAAGGATCTGAAGTTTCAGATGTGCATAAAAATAAACTCCTTTTCTGCTTACAACCAACACAGAATACCAGAAATTAGTTCAGTGGCACTTCTTCTACAGGGATTTAAATCAGTACCTTTCCCGTATTTTTAACAAACCAACTGATTAATTGGTTACTAGGAAAGCACTCACATTATGTGAACAACCACCAGAGTGTGACACATAACACAGGGCGGGCCAAAAGGGAGATGAGCTCACTGTCACCAAGGGCAGGGCAGATGGGAATGGAATCCCAGTCATCATCCCCTGGCTGAACTCTCTTGTGCCTTACTTCACCTGACAACATCCCACCTACTGCTCCTGTTTTAGGAACTGTTAGACTTCCAGCCCAGGAGCCAACTGAACCAAACCCTCAGGGGACAGAAGAGCGAGATGAGCTGCTCTGCCATGTCCGTGACTTTGGGGAGTTCAGCGAAGGATCCAAGAAAAGTTAGAGTCAGTATAAAACAGAAAGCGGGACTGTGCATCCCAGGGACAATTACTGGCAAGACGAACCACATCCGCTAAGCCAGCTGCTCACAGACCCTCACACAAAGCTATCAAGGGGTTTCTAGGGAATGTTTAAGTGCTGTTTTACACAGAACATTGCAGTAAGGTCAAGGAGAGGAAAACTTCATTCTTAAGTGGTGAAGCTATTGAAAATTTCCCTTTTCCTACTGTCTTTCTCTTACACTCAGTATGTCATTTGGCATTCAAACACAACCCCAATAAGAATACCTTTCTCTATTCTGTCACTTAGAATATGTGACTGAAAACAATGACATTGCCAGACTATAGTTAAAAACTCACCTTGCCCATCTTCTTTGAACACCAGTTCTCTTTTCTCTGATTCATTCTCATTCTTACCTCGTCGCCTGTTTTTACCTCCTTTGCCTAAATTAAAAGTGGGAATAGTAAAAAGCACATGTTACTGTCTCTAGACACAGCGAGTGAAAAAATCAGACTTACGGAGACTTTTATGCTTGTACTTTATACAGCTATTTGAGTATCCTACCCAAATCTAGATTTTTTTGCTTACTTTTAAGTCTAAATTTTTAGCCGAGTAGTATCAAAGTACTTAAACATTTGAGTCTCCACTGTTTAAGATGTCCTAGTTGCTTTGGAGTGACAGCACCCTTCAAAAAGGATTTTCACAAGATGGCCATTTTCAGTGTCTGTGATCCCTGCTACCGAATACCTCAAAAATAATGGTGGGATAGCTTGATGAACGTAATCATCAAGAGCAGATGAATAACTTCAGTTACTGTAGTGCTGAAATCCCTGAAATACCCAAGAGGAAGCTTACGCTCCAAATGAAGCTGCCCTTTTTAAAATGCACACACGTGGCAACAGGATAAGATGCTCTTCACGAAGAGCGTAAGAGCAGCTCATACCTGCCCCGCTGTTAAAATCTGCTGCTCCCTTCCCCTCACGGTTTTTGCGTTTCCTTTCCCGGGTGAGAAAGAAGGGAAGCAACAGCAGCACTGCCCAGCGAGGGCACGGAGGGGCCCGGCCGCCTCCTCCACAGGGCCGCTCCTGACAAGCGAACCCCGGGCAGGGCCTCCCGTTCCCGGCCGGGCCCCAGCGGCCTCCGACCCGCGCCCGGCAGGGGGAACCGGCCCG
>VZTI01004654.1:427266-504157 GCA_013397865.1 Struthidea cinerea
CGGGGCCTGCGGCCCAGCCCCGGCCTCGGCCTCGGGAACGGCCCCGCCTGGGCACTGCGAGGGGTTTTGGGGTGGAGTTCGAGGAGGAGGAGGAGCGGCAGCGCGCACCCCGCCAGCCCCGGGACACTGCACCGGGGGAGCAGTGTTAGTGATAACTCCTGCCAGTACCTGCAGGGAACTTACAGGAAAGATGGGGCAAGACTGTTTACAGGAGCACGGAGTGACAGGACAAGGGGGAATAGGTTCAGACTGAAAGTAGGTTTAAATAAGACATTACGAAGAAATTCTTTACTGGAAAGTGAGGCACTGGCATAGGTTGCCCAGAGAGGTTGTGGAAGTCCCAGCCCCAGAGATTTTCAAGGCAAGGGTGGATGAGGCTGCGAGCAATCTGGTCGAGTGGGAGGTGTCCCTGCCCACGGCAGGGGGATGGGAACTAGATGATTTTCAAGCTCAATTCCAACCCAAACTATTCTATAATTCTGTAAGTCAGATGGTTTGAAGGTGAGGAAAGCTGACAGCAAGAGCTGTGGTATATTGGTCTCCCTTTCTGCCTTTGCAGAGTTTCTGGAGGCTTACAAATTATCCAGTTTACTTGTAAATAAATTTAAAAATGTTTTTAGACAGGCAGGATAAAGCATTGTGTGAGCAGAGGGTCACAGCAATGCTCACCTCTGATCCCAGGTGTGAATTTCACTGAGGAAATCACACTACCCTTGCCCGTGCCCATTACCAAACGTCTCCGTGTCCTCTGATGCCTTTCTTTTGGTACACTTAGCAAGACCTCTGGTTACATTCCTCACAAATCCTCTATCACAATTACTGCAGTTGTTTTTGTAGACTATGCAACCTTTGAAAATCTTCCATCTTTTCCAGGTTGCAAGGTTACAAAGAATCACAGCTGTAAGCTTCCAAGTTGTACGAGCAGCTAAAACACGGGCCTGTTGTTTATGGAGTGCTTCTGAATATAATCTTATGTTTCAAATGTTTACAAAGTGCATTAATTATCCAACATGCCCATATTTTCAGTGTCCAGAGCAATGCAGACATTACAAGTGTTATTTAGCAGCCTCTCGTTCAGTGGTAGAGTCGACTGGAATCCACACAGGGTATTAAAATACAATATCCTCACGCTGTCGTCTAGTTGTATCTTGTATCAGCTCTATAAGCACCGGCTGCATGTGTTTTTCCTTTGTCTTCATGTTTACGTTCCTCAGCATGCTGCAAGGTCGGGACACTGTAACTGACACTTGCTTTTTACAAACCCTTTCTGGCTGGCAAAGCACACTCGGTGTGCTGTGAACGCAGTTCAGAGTTAGTGATGAACAAATAAAGACTCTTGTAACTGGTCAGAACAAATGATTACACAAAACAGCCCTTTAAGATGTTTGAAAGTTTATTCATAGTAGAAATTTCAACTTCTTTTGAAGACTACAAAACCTGCCATTAGACAGGAAAACAAGCAATGATAACTTTCCAAAACTGTTCATAGTTACATCTGGAACAGTTTTAATTACACATTAATAGCATGATTGGAACATCTCTTAGATCAGACTCTGAATAAAACAATCATTTAAAGCATTCAGTACAATTAATTATTTTTTTAAACTAGCATTTCGGTTCTATGACAGCAGTGCCAAGCATCTAACAGATGCTATTGTAATGGTCTAGAACAAGGTACAATACCACTGATTTCCTGGAACAGTACCCTAGACTCACTTACATGCCATGCTGAGAAAACTAGTATAAAGTATGATTGTATAGAATAGTAGAAAAATATTTTATCTGTGATTTTGTCATTTTTTAAAAATTGTTTAAGTAGACTTCCCCCCCCCAACTAGGTTGCAAAATAATTACATCCCTCATAAGTACACCTTCCCTTTGATTAGGTCAAGAGTATCAAGATAAAGCTAATCATTTACATGATTTTCATAAGTGAAAATTCATCTATTAACCATTGCTGCTTACTAAGGGCCAGCACACTTTGAATCCTTTCCTTCCAATAATAGAAAAGCACAGCTTTAGTTGGTACACCACATTTACAAAAGCAAAACACACACACAAAAAAGTCCCAGACATGTAAATCTATTTTCTTATGGCCTTGTCTCTTTAGAAAAAAGTTTTAAATATTTTCTTGAAAAACTCCTTTTAAGTTTCATTCAATGTTATGCTGATTACGAACATGGAGCTTTGCCCTTACTGGATATAGATGGCATTTAATGGGTATTGCAACTACACTCTTCCCTCTGTTCCCTCATGCTCTCAAGCACAGTAAATGGTAATTTCACACTAAAAATACTAAAAAGAAACCATGGTCAACATATAGAAAATTCACCTGTATCTGCATTCTCCTTTTTTTATCCTCTCACTCTGAGTCACTTGCTATGCTTTGCAGACCAAGCAGCAGTCCAGCAATGAATGTACACAGTGTGTCATATACTCACATTCTAACAGAAAGGTGCTGAGACTCAAAGAAGCATTATGTGGATTTCTTTATAGGTTAAAACAACTGCAGATATAAAAACATTAAAAAAAGTGAAAGTGAACAGGGATCCAAACCAAGAAGTAAGGTACATAAATTGCACCTAGTCTGTAAAATACACCTCCCTGCATAGGCAGACCCGTTATAACTTGGTTTAGAAAGTATCTTAAAAATATCGTAGATCTAGACTTCAACACATTCAGCCTAGGGTGTGCTAAACTGCCCTGTTTTGCTACAATTTAAAAAGTTCATCCTCTGCTGATATATATACATGACTTAATAGAAACATCTGTAAAGTCTAGACTACATTAACAGCTCACCTGAGAACGTAGATAAGTAAAATGTAGGAGTTAACTTTGCTTCGCTATTTGGTTAATGATCAGTGAGCTTGAGGGCCACAAAATATGGCTACAATAAAACTACTGAAAATACTTTTACATTAATTTTAATGTGGATATTGCCAATAGTGAGGCAGCTCAACACTTCCTCTTTTTGGTCTGTTCTTTGCCAGGTACCTATATACACACACTGAACAGAGTAGGAACTCCTTCCTGAAGTGAAATGTTATTACTGATACACTGGCAAGTACTGCCATCCTTTTATTTTAACAGTATTTAAATGATTTTGTTGACTAGATATGACAATCTTCTAATTAACACCTTAAAACCCACCAGAATGCACAGTTTCTAGATTTTGAGAAGTCTGACTTAAAATTGTTCACAGAGCTGAAAAATACATTTTTTTGAGAGGTAAGGTTTTACTAAATTCCTCTGGAACTGCTGACACTGTCAAAAAAAAAAATTAAGATGGCCTTTTTCTGCCTCAACTTAGAGATGTTTCTTGAAGGAAGGGTAGATGCATCTGCACAGCTAAAGGGAACTTCAATGCTAGAGCACCAAGTAAGGGAAAAATACAAATTGCTTGGGAAGAACTGTGTTTTCAAATTTCTGAGAGCTATGCTAATTTAAGAATCCTTGTTTATAAAACCAATTTCTTCACATTATACAATGGATTAAATATTTAGCAGAATGTAAGGGCAATAAAAGTGGGATACTTTGCAAGTCTAGCAAAGGAAGCTTCCCCTAGGAACTCAAAAATTCTGGCGAAAAAAACACTCCCATTCAGAGCAAATCTGTGGTGTCATAAAAGATGATTCTTCCTTTCAACAAACCGCTGATGATTTCAGGGAAATAAGCCAATTAATCACCATAAAAGAAATTTAATACCATTAAAACAAGAAAATACCTTCTTATGCAAGACACAAAATTGCATCTTTTAGTTTTAAAATTGTATTGTTCACCAACGGCCATTCACCCAGATCCATATTTTATTGAAGCTGGAATTCCCACCAGTCATTTTCATATATGGAAGGACTGTACATAGCCTATAATTTTGGTGGAATGGAACACTCACTGTATTCAAACACATTCCAGTGCCCCTTCTCATTTGAGCAATTTTGTCTTTTCAAGACCAGCCATCAAGATGGGCCTTTAATTACTTTAGACGCCAAGAGGCCAAGAGTATTAAAAGTTTATATCAGTATTTAAAGTGAGTCTTCCACCCTCGTTATGAACTTGCTTCCATTTCCGGAAAAATGAGAATGTTCCCTCTGAATGGCTTCATCTTACCTGACTGGGACAACACTATTTTCATGGTAAATTAGAAAGACCCTTTTCTAACCCAACAGTTCCTTATGACTTGCCTCTCATTTTGCTTTTGAAGTCAGTTAAAATTATCAAAAATAACTGACAGAATATTAGATCCATCAGTTTTGCAACTGCAATGAATGCAGTTAAAACCTACTTTTTGCAGGCTTCTGCTTATTAGCAACCAATATGTTTTGCTTTATCTTCAAATGTTGCCTTTCTTCTATAATGCCAACATTCATTCACTGAAGAAATCCTTTGCAGCTTAAACAAAAGTCACAGAATACAGATAAAATATTAACAATGGATTATAAGAATAAACCATATAGAAATGTCCTTTATCAGAAAGTATTTAGCAATAATTCCTGAGTCCAGAGATTAGATGGAAGAGACTAAAAGGGAGGGGAGGGGTAACAAAGACAGTGAGCTATGGAACAAGTTATCCTTTCTCTGGGTTATTATTACCTATAGTATATATTATAGTATGGTGAGAGATTCACTGTTTAAATTTCATAACATGACATGTGGCATCAAAAACACAGAAATGTAGAAAAGACATAGGCAAGGAAAACTACTTATCCATAGTATTACATTCAATAGCTGTTTAACAGTCAGGCTTCTTTTAGAGCTGTCCAACAATACTGATTAATCCAGGTGAACTGTTTAATCAGACTTAATTGTCATAATGATTAATAATATCTAAGTAAAACAAGGCATGTATACATTAAAGAAAACAGCACGGAAATGTACTGCTTGTGAACTGTTTACAAAAACATACAAAATGTTGGATGGCACAAAGTATATAGTGCTAATATAAACAGATTGTTTAAGCTAAGTGCTTAACATAAACTGTCCATCTCGACCTGTAACAAAGAATATTTTAGGGGAAAAAAAAATATTCCTTATAAAAATAATGCTATGTGGTGCAGAGTGCTTTATTCAGTGTACTTTTGACAGAGGTGGCATTTGCAATTCTTCTGGTTTATTCAGTCGCGAACACGATCATTTTCATTGTTTCCACTTGTCACTCCATTTGCAGCTCCAGTAAGATCAGTAACTTGCCATCAACAGTTTAAAGCGAGAGTAGATGAAAGCAGTAGCAGCAGCAGGAGCAGCAGCATTATAGGTACCAGCTGGGACAGAGTGTGCTTGCAGGTATCTGTCAGATATGTGCTACCTGTCGCCATGATTTGTGCTATCATCTTATGCCATGGTACCAAGTGTCTGGTTGAGGTCATTTCACAGGGCTGTTGAGGTAATTTTTTTTATACCTCTCCTCTGAGCAAGAGTAGAACGGCCAACTGGCTCCAAAACTGGTGACTGATTGCGATTCAAAGCAGAATAAGTTGCTGCCATTGCACCCTGTGGGGCGGAGGAGAAAAGAACAGTAAGTATGTTGTGGCTGATGCATGCACTACAGCAGTGCTAAATGCCAGAGACTCTGAACAAGTTTTAGCTTTCAGTCTATTTTCATCTACAAAACAGAAACATACTACTGCATTACTCAAGTCCTAGCAGTGTTAGGAACAAGTGTTTTTTAGGGTAATAAATAGTTTTACATTGCCTAAAGAGTCAAACCCAGAAGATATAAGCTAGGTTGCCAAATTAAGTTCTCTCACTATGTTGTGTGAGAGAGTTGGGGAATGAAATCCCATTGGTAGACTGTCTCTGCTCATCACTTACATAACCATTTCAGTTTCCAACAAAATATTTAAAAATCACCCACATTATTCAGCATATGAAATTTATTTTAAAAAGATTTAGAAAGCTGTGATCAGAACTCCCCCACTTTCCACTTGTGTTTCTGGATGCTAGAAATTTCTAATAGCTGACTCAGAGAGAGTGTTAATTATATTCCTCAGACCCCTTTTATGTTGCACAAGAGATTCTTGAAAGTAGGACTGAAAACAAGGTTGAATACAGTGAAGTAGAATTCAATTATTTTTGATTTTCCTCTGCTTGTTCAAAGTGAAAAAGTTTCAGGGTTAAAACCAGATCTTGTTTCAGAGTGCAGAAGTATGATACCCTAGTAATTAACACTGCCCTTTTGACTTCTCTTCAGCTTTTACTGTGATCACAAAGGATTCTGTTTTCCTTCAGTTACCGACGTGTACCCTCCTCTGAAACTAAAGTTAGCAAACGATTTTACAGCTCCCCTATAGTCACCTTACATTTTTCACTATGAGAAGAATGATTTATGTTGGTTTCTAAAAGCAGTTAAGCCTTCTGGTGTAAGTCAGTCCAATAGATTTCGAACACAAGAAAATGAAAGTCTTTTTCAAATGTATTAGATTTATTCCCTGTAAGTGGTTTCGCGTGAAATGCTATTACATATTACAAGTTCATTTTATGGCTTAGTGCAACATCCAGTCATAACAACTTTTACACAGTATTTAGAGGAGACACATGCTACCCCCTAACTTTAAAAACAAAACCCCCTTTTGTTTACACTAATTTTGGCTAAACAGCAAGCTCAACAAATATCTACTTACCTTCACCAAATGGGGAGCATCCTGCCTGTTCAGCTGGTATTGAGGCAACTGGTCACAGTGAACTATCCAGGGGTGACTGAGAACTTGGGCTGCAGTCAGTCTTTGATGAGGGTCAACATGAAGCATTTTTGAAACAAGGTCCTGTCAACGAAGGGTCAATGGAAATAACAGTAGAACTTCAACTTTAAAACAGATTAGTAGTTAAAAACTATAAAAGAAGATTCTAGAGGTTTAAAACAAATGCAAAACCACCCAGCAATGCTAACAGTGTATATTTTAATTATGTGACTTAATAGACACTTGGTAACACAAAAGGAAGGTATCCAATTAAGTGAGGAAAATTTTAGCATTTTAATCATCCATATAGAAGGGGCATGAAGGATATTGCACACTGAGGTTCAGAGACTATCTGCTGTCAAAAATAGGCTTCTCAAATATGTTGTATAAAAGTTTTATTTTGTACAAAGGCAGTAAAAAAAAGTTTAATACGTCATTGGCTTTCATTATCATGATTTAGACTATCTATGATTTTTGAATGTCATGCTTACACATCAAGTTTTATCAAAGCACTTCTCATGATGGATAATTGTGTGTGTGAATACTGATAAAACACTGTATTTCTAAGGACAGCTGTTAACTACTACAGTGTGAGGCACACCCATTTTCCTTTGTGCCTGCTGAAACATGAAAGGATCAAAAACAGGAAACAAAATTCTAGGCACATAAGGGATTAGATCAGTATTTTAATATAACAATGGGTGGAATTTACCCAATCATATATAATATAACATATACATTATAATCAACATGTTGCATTGCAATCCATTCCTGATCCCCCACAAGGGACAAAGCAAATATACTTGCCTTAGCTGTGTCTGAAACACTGTTCCAATAACCACCGCTGAGAGAGAACTTTCCACTTCCTATTCGGGCCAAAATCTCCTCTGGGGTGTCATCAGGACCATTTGCAAAAGGAGTGTAGCTATTTAACCAAACAAATTCAGTGTTAGTAAATTCCATAACCTGGGCCTCAGTAAGTATTATAAATCTGATTGTAAGATTCAGCAAGTTCAACATGATTATAGGCAACAGACAGTCAAACAGTTGTAAAAAGAATTTATTTTGAACACATGAAAATACATGGCACTGACTACCGATCTGTTCTTATTGCATGTATTCCCTCTGTATCTGGTCTGAAAAGCAGATTTTTCCTACAGCAGTTCAAATACTGGTGGTTCCTGAATTACTGAAATTATTCCTTAATCTTTCATACTCTAGTGAAGTACTAAACCAATCCAATCTGTTGTAAATCTGAATGTCTGAGAAAGAATAAATGTTGGTTTAACACCAGAGGAAGAAAGGTGCACCGGTTTTCCTTGCTTCACTAGACATACTCTTGCTGCTATCAGGATGTCCCCAACCAAAAAAGAGATATACTTAAAAACAAATAGATTTGTCACTTATTTATTTTAAAATACAAAAATCTCTTTGATGATGTTAACTTTTAACCAAAGTGGCAATCTGAATATCCCAGCATAAAAAGATAGTTGCTATGGCATCTGCTAAATAGATTATCTTTTAAACTTCTGGTACTAGAGTTTAATTTCTTATAATTTCTGTTGCATATACAAATGCTTTTCTACTGCATTTATTATATTCTAACTGCATCACTTCAAACATTCAGTGGGTGAATTTTGCACACAAACATGCTTTAATGCATTGCAATTGTATTTGTAACATTTTCTTCAACATATATGGCTTAATCTTTTAATTTTCACATGAAACAATAAATTCTCAGTGCAAAATCACCTTTAAGCAGAAATTAAGCACATAAAATAGAGGAGACATTAGAAGCAAAGAATTTTTCACATCAGTCCCTAGAAACTTGGATTCTACTAAAGGCAAAGCATATTCTCAACCCCAAAGTTGAGATTAATTACTGCTTTGATAGAAACATCTGCAACAGTGAGCCTACATTTATTATTGTTTTTGTTTGTATTGGTTTGGTATTCTACAGCGAAGCAAACTATAAACACCCTTACCCAGTGAGCATGGTATAAAGTAGAACACCAAGGCTCCATATGTCACATGCAGCATCGTAACCTTGCCTCTTCAAAACCTGAGGGAGACAAATATTCTTTCTGAAAAAAATGCTTAGAAATGCATTCATTATGCTATGAAAATAGTAAAATTTCAGATTTTTACTGTTTACAAAGTGATTCTACTTGTTACACAAGAATGAAAAAAAAAAATCTATCTAGCAAAAAAAATCCCAGTAAAATAAATGAAGGCATATAAACTATCCTGGGTTTTACCTCTGGTGCAACAAAATTTGCTGTGTAACATGGAGTCATCAGAAGACCATTTTCCGCTCGCAGTTGTTTTGCAAAGCCAAAGTCACAAATTCGAATTGATTCTGGATTACCAGATTCATCAACATAAAGAATATTGCTAGGCTTCAGGTCTCGGTGAACAACCTAAAAAATAAAACAAACCACTAAATACAGTAAGCTAAACACATGAAAAGCTTTTTATTATAATTAGCAATTCTGCTACTTAATTTTAAGTCTCCCATCAGCATGCTCAGTTTCCAGAGTTCCAGCTTCTACCATCAGCTACAGTGTTCTGATGCTCAGTGGTGTGTGGAGCACTACAATTCTAACTTGGAAACTCTAACTATAAAACCCCCTCCAAATATCCCATGCCACCCTAATTTATTTGTAGGGACAGTTCTACATGCCTTTTCTCATGGCTGAATCATGTATTTCCTTTTTAACATGCATAACTACCAGGCTCTTTAAATCAGAACCTTTGGCTGCTAGTATCTTTTGGAGTCAGCAGCGGCCGTAGCTGCTGATGTACCACCTTGCTATGTAACCACAGACTAGTTACTGCTGGAGTACTCTGTATTCCATTCTCTTCATTCAGACAGTCTGAATTAATCTCAGAAAAACACTTAAAGCCTGATTAAGAAGGAATTTTAATAATAAAAAACTCCCAAAAGTATCAAAGAGGTATTCTCTGAATATCAAAAAAAGCCTGTACTGGTTCCCAAGTGGCTGCTTCTGCAGGGGCTTAAGACGTAAAATGCTTGAAAAAACTGGAGAAGCTGCCAAAGTTCTGGCAGAATAAATCTGATCTTATTTGAAGCTGTGTTATAACAAGCCTTAACAAAACCTGGAATACACAAGGACAGTCTCTGAAATCAGATGACCTGCTATATTTTCTTCACAAGACAAGTTAGCCAACAGCCTCCAGAGACTTTGTAAAGAAGAGGGTATATACTCTGTAAGACAGCAGAGTGGATCTAAGCGTTCTCCTTTAAATATTTAAATAGAACATGAGGGCCTTTATCTTGTTGTCCTATGTGTTTTATTAATATTAAACACAGCTTTTCATGGTTAAATTTAAACAGAAGAGATTGTGAAATAGTTCAAAAAAGTAATGACATTGGAACAAAAAGATAACCCCAGACTTCTGCAAGTAAGCGATGTCTAGAAATCCGAAGCTCAACACACTCCTCCAAACCTAGCAGGGTTTCAGGAAAGCAATATGAGACCAAGGATTAAGAGTGCAGAGGGTCGTGCACACTGCAAAGCCATTTAACACACTAAGTCTATGTAGTAGAGACTTCTTCAGCATGCAAATCCTTTGCAATTCTATGATTTAACAAACCAAGTACTTAAAATTATGGAAATAAGCACTTTGTAAGCTAAATACACAAATGATATTAAAGAATTTGACTTGGAACAGTAGGTGTTAAGGGGAACATCTTGGCTTTAGATGTCAGCGTATGAGAGAAGCAGTTCCTGATTGCCCTTGTTTTTAACCTTTTCCCCTAGTAATGAATGAAACAACCTTTACTGCTCCGAGAGGCAAATAAAAAACCTCAGTTTTATTCTTGTATGATGTTTGGGGGTTTTTTTGAAAGAGATTCTAAAAGGGGTAGAAAGGAAGAAGTGAGCAATGGAAGAAGCACAGAGGTGGGGATTTGGCAGTGTCTAGAACCAGTCTGCTTGAGTTGTATGCTTTTTTTGGAAGAAGGGGAAGCAATTCTCAAGTAGGAGGAAGAGTAAGTCTAACAGTCTAGTTCACATTAAAACACTACTTCCCAAGCAATCAAAATGTTTATGTCAAAGAATAAATTAAACACCTTCCTATGTTAAGCTGTTTTCCCAAAGGTAAATTTTGAAAACATTTAAAAACATAATGTTTAAAAAAATTGCCAGATTGTTTAGGTCATATTGGTGTTTGGTATAGAAATAACATTTTATTTTAGAGAACAGAAGAGAGCAAAATAACATGCAGGAAATTTCAGTTCTTTATTTCTAGCATCGCGCTTTTGACTAGCAGTCTCAATTATCTACCAGCATTCACAAGTCTGCTGCTCCAAGATGACATGACACTTCTTGTTTATCTGTTTTATGATGTCTCTTGTGCCAATCCTTAATCACGGTATGTTGACCCTAATACTTTTAGAATGCTTTGGGTGAGCGTTGGAAGCACTGCTTACTCTGAAGAGGAGGATTTCATTCCTTGCTTAGCTAGTTTTTCAGTTCAAAAGTATCCTATGAATGTCCACAAGGAAACTCTTCCTGGGAAGGGTTGTGGAGACTGCACACAGATTCAGAGACTGTCAAACCTGATACTACCTAACATCATACTCAAATGAGCTCCTCCAGTGTCCAAAGGAGTTACAACAGGAAAATCCACTGAAGACACAAGAGACTCTTCCAGAAAAGAATGAGACTACTGAAGTGCTCACTATTTACATATACATGGCCGGATTTCCTGTGGAGGTGTACTTAGTATAAGAGTTGACAATTTCCAAAAGCAAGTGTTCCAAAGTGCATGTGGTCTAATACAAATTTCAAATGCCAATACATACAGGTGTCTACAGTAAAGAAACAAAACCCCCTAAAATCCCTTACTTGATGCAAGGAGACTGGGCCTCTTTTGGCCACACGTGGCAAGAATGTACCAAGTTATGATTTGTTATTCTATTATCTGTATTTCCATACAGAAGGTGTCCAGATTTGTTCATAAGTCCCATGGGTGCTGCTGGCCAAGGAGTATAGTCTGTGCACACAGACTCAAATAAAAATACACACATGAGCAAGTGACTGAAGTGATGAATCATGGATTGAGATACCAAATAACTTTGATTATAAGTTTTCTGAAATAACAGCTTCCAGACATGACAGTGTGTATTGAATTGCTACTTGTTACTTAAAATAATTTGAGTACTATATGTCCCAAAGCATCTTTTCTTGGGTAACAACATAGTGTATTAGCAGCTTGACTTTTTCCTTGCACTCTTATTTTCTGCTTTTTTTCCTGTCCCCTTTTTCTTGTTTACTTAAAGATGCAACAAAACTTGTCTTTCTTGCCATGCAATTACCACACTGCTCTTCTCTATATTTGAACTACTCCCTCTGTCTACAAATTAATTTCCCAAAACATTAATCTTCTGTCTCCTACAAGTTCCTGACCCTATGGCACAGGAGTTACAATTCATAAACCACGTTCTTCAAAATCAAGAAGTCAAAGGAATTACAAGTATGACAAATGGAAAATACATTTTCAGGGTCTATTACAGGATGAGAGTGGAATTACATTAGGCCCCATGGCTATGCAATGACACTGGTCCTAGCACTTCTTCCTGGACTTTCTTCCCCTCATATCCTCTCTGTTAGTAATTATCTGCATATTCCACAGAACTGCTGATTCCACAGAACTGCTGGCAGACTGCATGAACAACAACAGAAACAGTTGCATCATCTCAGTTATCTGAATGCATACAGAGCTGATAAGGAAAGTTTTGATTTCAACACAAATTCCTGCTGCAATGTAACTGTTTATCAAAACCTACTTAATTACCACACAGAAGAATGTATCAAGACACAAGTTTATGCTTCTGAAAGAGAAGAGTATCAATAGCTATAAACATTTTGTCTCAGATGAAAACTTACCCCTTGTGTGTGAAGATATTCAACTGTTTTTGTTATTGTGAACAGAACAGCACTAGCTTCTCGTTCTGAGAAAAATTTTTGCCTAAGAATTTTATCCAGCAGTTCTCCTCCTTTCATAAGTTCTGTTACTACATACACATATTTTCCATCATCATACACCTGCAAAAAGTACATAAACATTTAAACTTCAAAATATTTATTCTCTGCTGTCTTCCTGTGAAATGCACAGATAGTGCAGATGTGTCCACAAGCTGTTTTTTTCAACTGTTTTCCCCATATTTCACAACCCACACACTATCCAAATATTGTTCATCTTCAGAACTGAACAAAAAACATGTACAAGATAGTACAGTACCAAAATAGCATAGAAATACCAGCAGGTAAGTGTTTAAAGATAAAAAAGGATAAATAACAAGTAGTTTCCCCCACATAGTTTCACTAAAACCAAGTAAACTAGACATGTGAGAAATTTAGTAAAAAATGGAAATGAGTCTAATGAAGGCAAAACCAGAGCTAATTCAAGCAGCAATTATTCCACCAAATTATAAATATGAACACAAATCATTCCAACAGTCAGACAAAAGGAAAAAAAAAAAATCTAAGTTTATGTCAAATAGCCTCTGTGAACAGTGAAGTGAATGCATACAAAGTTAATATGATAAAAGCCTACAACTTATACATTACTCTGCACATAAAGCCTATACCAAAGTCTAAATGTCTTAAAATATGCATATTTTGTCCCTTACTTCTAGTTATGGAAAATGGCTTAATTTTTGCATGGCTTTTGTTGTCCAGGGAAGCATTTGAGAAGTCTTTACATTCTCACCAGGGGGCGCTACAGACTGAGTGATGCCAAACCATGTTTTACTTCAGCATTTCAGCATTTCATTTCAGTTGCACTTTCACAACATCATAGAATGGTTTGGGTTGGAAGAGCCCTTAAAGATCATCTAGTTCCAACTCCCCTCCATAGGCAGGGGCACGTTTCACTAGACCAGGTTGCTCAAAGCCCTGTCCAACCTGGCCTGGGAATTCCAACTTAACCCAGAAACAATTCCTGCTTTAGTGAAACCTTTTACAGACTGTTCCCTTTTATCATTTCAACCTACTTTTATGGTGATGTTGCTATTGTTTTTTTTCAGTAAAATGCGTGAAATAAAAAATAACTTGTGTTTAAGTAGGAACAATTATCCAAGTTGTAGTAAAATAAATTTAGGAATATATATCAGCTAAGTAACAGAAAATAATAATTAAAAAAAGGTTTTTATCCCAATTCCCTCGTCTTAAGTTATCGGGGAAAACCATGCTAATGAAGTTCTAACGATCAAAATTTTTATTCTCCTAATGATACTAAAAGGATTTATTTTCTCACCAAATGAAAAAAAGGGAATGTTAAATAATTCTGTGGGCTTTACAAACTTATGATCTTAAGGACATGAATCTTATGATCTTAAGGACATAATGGGTTTCTGTGTCTCATTTAACAGGAATTTTTACCACATTATATATAAATGACTCATCATCTGAATGTGTTTGTATTAAGACTTTAAATATTACACAGTGTTCAAAAGCAGAATTATCTAATTCTAGATACTAAACTGGGTATTTTTTTCTGATAGGCATGCTTCCGCTAATCCTGGTAAACATGAGGAGATCAGCTTATTTTATTTGACATGACAGAGAGAACACATCTCAGGAATGCAGAATTCCAGAAAAATTTGCATTTGGTTACAATTTTATCTGCTGGTCCTGTCTGCCTGTTAAAAAAACCCCACAGATAACTCACCCCAAACAACCCATTCCCCTTGCACCAATTCCTCTAATGGTATTATCAGCTTCAGTTGTTTTTGAATAAATACTGATGAAGTTTTCTTCACAGTTAGGTGCACAATATCATGCTAAGATCACAAATGTGACACTACTTTTTAAAATTAACTCCGGGCACAAGCCACAGGTCAGTCAGAATGTCTTCTCTACCAGGCAAAGTGGAAGAAACTCTAGTGAGAAACAGATGTAGGCACATGAACAAAATATAAAACAATGGAAAAAGAAATCAAGGTTTTTGCCTAGGGAAATAAGATTTTAAAGACATATTATGCAGTTTTTTGAAGTCATAAATAAGCACTTTTACAGGGAGACTGGATATCTTGTATTCAGGTTTCTAAAATGTTTCTGAAAAGATTATTCAGGCAATGCTTTAAATAACTCAAACCAGGACAAAAGTTCTGTTACAGAACAGTAACTATTACATAAAAAGGGTAAAATACTTAAAATGGTCTGGCACAGGAAGTTTCTAGGTAATGTTTTGTTGGAAGCTGTGTGCTTCCTCCCTTCTTATACTGTTTCCTAGGCATCCACTAAGGGCCTCTGTCAGAGGCAGGATATTGGATAAGAAGGACATCTGATTTAGCACAATATAGCTCCTTTTGTTTATATACTGTGTAACTGAAAAAGACCACTGATAACAATCAGAAGGAAAACCCCCAGAGGACTGTGCACTGCAGAAAGAATTTGGTCTCTTGAATATCCATTGTTTCAATCCAAACACCTTCAGAATTAAATTACAAAAAAAGGCTGAACGAGAATGAAAACTTCCATCTTAAGCAGAATTCAAATATTATTGCATTTCTTCTTGAAATAGAAGAAAAGAAAGGAATTATTTCTCACAGAATAATAATTTCCAAAGCAGGCACTTAAGTGCTGAAATATTTTACTTTGGCACTTCAGATTAGAAACATTTAAGTTTTGATGTGGAACTGAATGAAAAATTGAGCAAAGCAACGATGAGTTTTATTTTTATAATAGTACACGGTGCTCTAGAGTTTGAGACCTGAAGGCAAAATACTCCTTATCTTCTCTGAAAGCTGTAATAGCACACCACTATAATGTGGGATATGCAAGCAATCTGCCCCATGGGTCTGTATTAGGACAAGGAAAATTTAATGTTAAATTCTTACAGATTTAGACAAGATTCTATTACATATGTAGTCTGTATCTTTTTTCTTACACTGGACATCCTTCCATAATTTCTGCTTGGGGAACTGATCTGAAGCAGAAGTGAGTGAGAATTACAGCCTCTCTCCCTCTGTGGGTTTAAGGCTTTTTTGGTAGTCTCCTATTTGTGTATTGGTGTTGCTGTGCATGAAAGATGGTTCCTGCTGGAAGACGACTAATGATGATGTAAGATTAATTACAAAGTGAAATAATTCAGCATATATTGCAGCTGTTTAATGCTGCCTGGATTTCTGTTCTCAATGTAAAAAATTCATAATGCTCAAGTTCAGGTAAGTGCTCACATTCTCATGTTTGTCTTCCCGCTTAAATAACATAAGCTCTGTTATGAATTAAGTAACACATGAGCCCAGCATGCAGCACTAAAAGCACCATGAATGCTGATGCAGGTTCTGTTCAGCACAGCTCCTTTCAAGTAGCTTTACTGTCCAACCACATGTAGCAGAACAGAAAGTGGGACTGTAATTGTGGTATCTTGCTTGCAGTAAGATAAGCTCCCTGGTGGGCTCCCCTGAATATCTACCTTATTTTCTTTGTCCAAGAAAGGGCCAAACAGTATGGTATCAGTAAAGTGAAGACAGACTATAGTAGACCAACTTCATGCAAAGTTCTTTAGTGCTCATCTCCACAGTATTTATGAGCTGTTGTTTTAATGACTTCAAAATGTCTGACAATCTCCTTTTAGCTGAGATCAGCTTCCTGGAAATGGTTTGCTGTTTTGCCTGAGGTTGGGTTTGGGAGACCAGAATATTTCCCTGCAGTCTAAGAAAGTCATTAAGCATATGCCTTTTTAATTTTTAATCCTCTTTAATGAATAATCAAGGAGAGAAAGACAATTTTCTTTTTCAGTTGGATCGTCAGAATATACTGTTCACTATGAAAATCCTCTACCTCCCAGCTTATGTTATTCCTTGCTTTTTATGGACAAAGTGTTTTCATGGTCAGAACAAATAATACAATAAAAAAATACCTAGTGTTCACACAAAGGCCAGATAAAGATACTGGGTAAAAAAGAGTGACAACCACAGAAAGATTTTGTCTACTACTGAGTAATACTTGCTACTGTCCATGAAAATTACTTTGGGTACTGTGCTAACAGCAAGTCCTTTGTTATATAATAACATACATTAAAAATGCTTTTGATTAATGTAGGCACAAGCAGATTCAAAGTTAACTAAGTAATCAAAAACCTTCCTTGTTTCTTCAAAAATACAGCCAACATGAAATAAATTATTCTTGTGCTAGGATTTATGAAGGATGCATTATTTGATTCCTTAGAATAACACTGTACAACAATATATGCATCTTTAAGAGAAAACACTGAAATATCTCAGTAAAAAATTGGATACTACTGGATAAATTGCATTGGGACCTTGTTTTATTCTTAATACTGAAAAACATGAACATAAATCTAAAACGTGCAGCTTGTCATCTCTCAAATTAGAAAGTGATTCACAATTATAATATACTAAAGGATGTCTTTAAAACACTACTTACATCTTTCAGGGTAATAATATTTGGATGCTGTCCATAGCGCAGCAGGATTTCAATCTCTTCTGTTGGATCTCTTTTACTCTTGTCAATAATCTGTAAGAGCAAGTACAGACATAGGAATAATTCTTTTTGTGAATATTATATAGTGTAATGCTTTGGTATGCTTATTAGCATCAGCAGTTAAGCAGTATTTATTGTTGCAAAAGGCGTGGATTATAACCAAACATGAATTTGTTAAACTGGAAAAGCAAGGCAAAGCAAAAAATGCTGGGAAAAATGAAAAAATCTCTTTTGAAAACAATTTTGGAGGATAAGTGATCTGATCTCTTTGGCTGTGATTAATAATGCAAGGCTGTTTAGTAGATAAGACTTTAGTGATCTATTATTTAATAAAACAGGAAGTTCCTAATTTAACATGAGATACTGGTTGGATGATGCTAATGAACTGATTTTCACAATGCTAATCTAAAACAATTATTTGATGCAGCAAAAGATAAAGCAGGAGAGTAAGAGAATTAAAAAATGAGAAAAAATAAAAATTTCTCAGAGTTAATTTAAACACACATTCATTATGAAAGTCCATTTGAATCTCTGGCTCTGAAGTTCTCCCTGTGCAAAGAAGCAAAATACTGTTTTGCCCTACTTAAAAAGTACTCTTGTGATTCTCACGTTTGTCCTTTCCTGAACCGCAGAATTTCCTCTCATGTCTTTTCCATCACTGTGTCACCCCTTCATCCTTATGCCCGTACTGCTACCAGTCCCCTGCTAATACATCAGACACTGATCATCTTACTCTTTTTTTTCAAGATTCCTTGAGGAAAAAAATGCCCTAACAGAGGCAATAGAAAAGCAAGTGAATCTTCACAATAAATGTTATAGCTGAGGGAGTTATCAGCTATGCCAGGACTTTCTTGCAGTTTCAAGAAATTACTTCAAATTGAAAGCATGCAAGTCAAACCTGTTCCTGGCCAGAACTAGAATAAAAATAAGTATTTAACTACCAAATTGAAACTGCAAGGTTTCCAGGAGGCAATCTACATGCTTAATTCATCTTTGTATTTTACATAAGTAAGTAGTAAGCTGTTCAACAGTTCAAAAAGAGAACTGCCTCATGGTATAGGATTTAAAGACTACTTTTTTTTTCCCCACTTATAAAGTCTGCTAATCCATACTCTTGCTTTCATAGCAACCATTTGGTCCCAGGTTATTACACAGAAAGACAAAAAACCTTATCATTGCAGTTCTGGGAAATCTACTGATTTCAACTGAGAATTTAATGCCTTCAAAGAAGTGCTAGAAAGCCCTATAGAATAACATAAAAACAACATTAAAAACCTTGCTGAAAATCAGGAAGAAAAGACAAAGAGTTGAAGTTTGTTCTAGAAGTTATACCAGACTGAAGACTGTAATGAACTCCTTACCCATCTGAGAATTTATGAATTTACTTTTACAGTTGCATATAAAATATTTTTATATTAAAAAATTTAATCTTAATATGTTTCACTATGGCAAATAAAAGATGCCCAATGCTAAAATCTGAAAAGTGTGGTTTATAACAAAGTAATTACCTTCACAGCATATTCCATGTTTGAAGCTTTATGAATACATCTCTTGCAGACAGAGTAAGAGCCAACTCCAATATCTTCCTTTACTTCATATCCATCAGTAAACTGAATGCTGTTCCTGTGCAACTGCTACCAAAATAATGTTATCAATTGATGAATATTCTTAATATGTAACTGATCTTTTTATTAAAATAACTTCTTAAAAATTCCTACTGATTTGCTTGAAATTTTAAACTGATGACTCTACTAAGTCAAAGTGGTCTAAATCCCCATTACCTTCTGTTCAAAATTAGTATAAATTATATATTAGACATATTTATTGTAAATAATGCACACTATTTTAGAGACTGACAACATTTTTTCTGACTACTGCTTCATTAATTTAAAGATAGAAACCTGAAACCAAAGAAAAACAGAAGACTTCAATATAAAATAGTGATGCAACAATGGTGAAGAAGTATCACTGTTTCTATTATCTGAATAGACAGATGAATGCCAGCTGGAAAATTTAGAGATACTGAATAGAATCAGATTGGCTGGAATTGCATGGAATGGCAGTCAAAAATCCTTTCACAAAAATAAAAAAGCTGAAAGGAGGACAAGTGTTCACTCTTGTAAGGGAAGGAAATGGTGTTCTAGTGTATGGAGTTTGTGCAAAGGATGCAAAGCATTTGCAGGAAACCATCTGGGTATCCTGCAGCACAGAAAAGAGGAAATAGGAGTGAGGAAGTTGTTGAGGGGCACAGAGGAAAGGCAGCAGAGAAACAGACCTTTACAAGAGAAGGAAAACATATACAAAGAGAAATAATGCCATCTACAAAACTGTGTGGGAAAGAAGCAGCACAGAGAAGCTTGCAGAAACTTCTAGCAAGATATCAGGATCAGAAATAATTCTGATGCATATACCAAATCAGAAAGCTTCTTGAGAATAAAAAGGATCTAAAGTTATATTTTAAAAAAATGCTATTACACATGAAACAGTAATGTGTAGAAAAGCATGTTGCGACAATTCTAGACATAAGAGTGTTAGAGAAATAGAAGGGCTATTCATGTTCTGTATCAATTGTGGGTTTTTAAAAAATTTTCTCAGGCATTTGCAAAATACCAGTGCAGAGAAAAATACAAATAAACCAAATCATACAGCACATGTATTTTTATTGCTACCTATACATTAAGAAGTCTTCAACACAATTTAGATCTTGAGCTGGTTTTCATGACTCAGTAATTAGCATTATTAAAAGCAAAGAGGAGGTAGAAATACAATTTTTGCAGAGGTCTCATCTTCCAGCTGACAACCTCACAATTATTAATACAGGAGACTCTACTGGAGTCATTCAAATACATCAAGGAAGCCAAAGCTTGAGTGTGCACTGTAACACTGACTTGTATGATACACTGGAATAAGTCACAAAATAGCACACATTAGTAAATTAATTCAAAGTGGCTTGGGAGGGACAGAGTATGTCCTGGGTCATGGATTCCAAGAAGCAGTCCAGAACTTCCAGATACAACTCACAGTTGTACTCCAGTGCCTCCTACTACTGCATTGCAGGAATTAACTGACATTTTCGTGTATGGGGGGAAAAAACCCAATAAATCAATATATCTGTTATTCCACTCCACCTTATAGTCAGGGCTTGGCATTAAAGAGTTAATACAGTACAGATGGTAAAATGTTTTCATTTAATGCTGAAGCCTATTTGGACCTGTAGCTGCTCAGCAGTTAAACAGGTCCTGCACCTTCAGAGATTTTGTTTGGATAAAATAATCTGATCTTTACTTTTCTTGTATAAAAGATGACAATGACTTTGTCACGATGCTTCATTCTGTGACAAGGAAACAATCCATCCACCAAGAGACAGCACTGATTTTTCTTTAGTAGATGTACCCACCTGGACAATTGAATGCACTCCAACTGTCTGCATTGCTTGACTTTCATCATCTGATGCAATAGCTACAAAACTAAATCCCCGAAAAAGTTGATGTGCATTAGCACTGGGTGGGATACCAGGCGAATCTGAAAAACACATCATCTACTTACACAAGCAGAGTCATTAACATGCAGATATGAGACTAAGTACTGAAATTTTGGTAGCACCTTAAATTTGTAAGGACAACAATTTCTATCAAATTTTAAATGAAAAAATTTGAAATGCAAATTCTATCTTTTGAATATGTAAATTGTCTTATTAATCTCTCTTTACCTTTTGGAGTTTTTGCTGTAAACTCGGGGTCAAAATAAAATGTATCCTCAGGTCTGCCAGTTGCAGGTTTAAAAGGAGGATGAATTTCCCTCCGGTACAATTTCTGAAAAGAAGGAACACATTGTAAACGGAAACGTTATATGATACCATAAAAGACTAACCCAAGAAATTTACTGGATTGATTTTTAATTAGATACTCACATTCCAATCTATTTTGGAAAAGAAGGCATGCCTCTTAATTTCTTCTACTCCATCTGGACCTGCTCCTTTTATAAGGAAGAAAAATGTCTCTGAATTATTTTCCTCTTGGTCAAAGGAATGGGCTAGCAAAATTGTATTTCTTATTTCTTCTGCATTAATTTCAGATGTATGACTAGCAGAAATGATAATACTTTGGTGATCATTTGAAGAGCAAACTACATTCTTACTTTAAAGCCTATTTTACACAAGAAACAAAATTTTAGTCAGTTTAATGATCACTTATGTTATGCATATTAGGATCAAATTTAAACTATTCTGCTAAAAACTTTACCTAATCTGTTTGCTGGGTTTCTTTTGAAGAGCATTCGCAGGAGACTCTGTGCTTCAAGACTCAAGAACTGGGGCATTCCAAGTTTGGCCCTATAGAATAAAAATAATTAATAGCATATAAACATATCTAGGTAAGAATTAACTCTGCACTCCCCCTGTCCTTTGTCATTCAACAAGTCCATAATAAATGAAGTAGCATCACTGAGACATTGCCTTCAGACATCAGACGCAGAGCAAAAGTGCTGTCAGTCATGTAAACATATTTTTAATTTTTTTTTGAGTAGTATAGTATTTTCAGTAATGACTCAGGAACTTAGTAAAGGAAGAGGTGGAAAAACACGTAGAGAGGAATAGCTACAGGATAGCAGTTTATAAACTTGTAAAGTTTCATAATATGCTTTGATCCACTTATAGGTCCAGTTACTAGCACATGACATCAAACAAAGCATTCTGACAGTTATATGAAATGCAGTTTACAAGGAGTAAGGAAACTACCACACTATGACACACACCAAGAACACCCAGCAAACCTAAACCAGAATGCAGAAATTGAATTAAGGTAGGACAGACCTTGCAGGAGTAGCAGGTAAAAACAACAACAAAAAAACCCTCCACTCCTCTCTTCCTTTTTGCTCCCCTCCCCAATCTATTTCAAACATTACTTTTACAACTTGCCAGACTTGAATTTTTAGATTTAAGTTTTTGTACTTCTTTAATTTAATTTTGTTTTGTAATCCTTGCCATATCTTCTTACTCTCCATTTAACGTTCAGCCTCCATTCTCTCACTGTTACTAGGGTTTACTTTTTCTTGTAACTATGATAATGGTAAGGAGGGATGTAATTCCCTCCTTTCCATCACTAATTCAATCTGTAGCTTGTGTTTTTCTGTAACAGTCCATGACACAAGCTCTCTGTGTTTCAGTCAAAAAACCTGGTTTGTCTTATATTCCAGGTATTTGTAGATATTCACCTCTGTGTCACTTGAGTAAGTGCGTATGTGTTGCCACTGACTGACTATTCATTACTTTAAAACTAGAATTTACTAAATTTTCCATTCCTTTCAGCATTAGAAAAGCTAATGGGGCAGGGAGGAGGAAAATCTGAAAAACTTTGGCTTCTTTGGGCTCTTCAATAACATAGTACAGACAGATCAAGGCCACCAGTGGAGAGGAGGAATGGGCAGTGGGCCATCCAATGCTTCCTGACTGGCATGCACCACTAGCAGCTGAATCTTAGTCACGCACTTTATATTCTGTGAGTTCATTGCGTGCTCACTTGATGTCATTGCAGCTCCTAGTCCAGTATCACAGGGCTACACTGACAGCAGGAAGCAGGGGACACTGACTGAAGAGGCCCAATGGTATCATTTACAATGTTACTGAAGGTCTGAGAACAGACAGCTATGACAGGACTCTGTTGGAGTGGGTGGGATTCTTTGTCCTGTTATAATCCAAAACAGCTCCAAGACCAGGATGCAGCTCTGGAGGTTCAGCATGGTCAACTACCTAGAAGAATCTAAAACCAGGCCAGAAACATAAGCACAATTAATCTTATGGAGAAGTGACCCAATAAACAGAAACAATATGCAGAAGAAATTCTAAAGGACTGGTACGTGCTGCAGTCCACAGTGGAGTGAATGAGAGGCCCTTGTGCAAACCACAGTGATTTAAGACTCATTGCTCCTTCTCCGTCATGAAGGAGCACCTTTCACAAAGTCCTGTATCAGGCACATGACAGAGGAGAAGGAAAGGCAATTGCCAGGTCCTCAGAGTTCCTATATTATGCAACTACATGAGTGACAGCAATTTTTTTCTGACATTCCTGATGGACAATGACAAAATTTTGTATGAAGGCACAACCTCTTCAGTAAAGGAGAAAAGATGTTTAAAAATTTAACTTCATTGTTGCAACCTATGATTTTTTTCAAACTGCAGAGTTTCCCAGTTTTAGGTAAAACACACAAGAATAAACAAAAATTTGTCTTGATAATGTTGTGAGAAATAAAGAACCCAAAAAAACATTTGTTGTAAGAAGAATGCATTTTCTGTGGATTTTTACAAACAGAAGGTAAGAAAAGCAATATATCATAAATATAATACACTACGAAAACAGGAATTCATATGCACACCTGTCCATTTTAAAGTTTCGTGAAAAATTTAAGGAAAAATATACTAGGTATGCGGAAAATAAAAAGAAAATATAGGCCAGGAAAAAAAGTGTGAACTTATCAGAAAACACTTTAAAATATCTTCTGGTTTTCAGCTGCTTATACTACCAAAAGCAAAACACTTCTATGCAAGATAATATTCATAAGCGTATGAAACACTAAAAGAGGGTAAAATGTCTTTACATCATAGCACACTTTCTGTGGACTCTTTGAAACTAATAACAATTGCAAAGACTAGAAGGTGAAAAAAGGAAAGAAGTTGGAAAGGGCATTAAGAGATACATTCTCAAATGAAATCTGAAAGTAATTACAGAATCACAGAAACCTATAATTGCTTCGTTTGGAAGAGACCTTTAAGATTATCAAGTCCAACCATTAAGCCAGCACCACCCAGTCTACCACTAAACCACATCCCTAAGTGCCACATCTTTTTAAAAAACCTCCAAGGATGATGACTCAGCCAGTTCCCTGGGCAGCCTGTTCCAATGTTTTACAACCCTTTCAATGAAGAAATTTTTCCCAATATCCAATCTAAACCTCCCATAGTGCAACTTGAGTAATTTCCTCTCATCCTGTTGCTTCTTACTATGGAGAAGAAACTGACCGCCACCTGGCTACAGCCTCCTTTCAGGGAGTTTTAGAGAGTGATAAGGTCTCCCCTGAGCTTTCTCTAGGATAAATAAACCCAGATAGATCCCTCAGATGCTCCTCACAGGACCTGTGCTCCAGACCCTTCACCGGGCTCCATTGCTCTTCTCTGGACTCGCTCCAGCACCTCAATGTCCTCATGGTGAGAAGCCCAAAACTGGACACAGGAGGTGAGGTGTGGCATCACCAGTGCTGAGTAAAGAGAGACAATCACTGCCCTGGTCCTGCTGGCCACACTATTGCTGTCACAAGCCAGGATGCCATTGGCTTCTTGGCCCCCTGGGCACGCGCTGGCTCACGTTCAGCAGTTGTTGACCAACACTCCCTGGTGCTTTTCTGCCAGGCAGCTTTGCAGCCACTCTTCCCTAAGCCTGGCGTGTTCCTGAGGTTGTTGTGACCCAAGTGTAGGACCTGCCACTTGGCCTCACTGAACCTCATTCTATTGGCCTCATCCCATTGATTCAGCCTGTCCAGATCCCTCTGCAGAGCCTCCCTACCCTCCAGCAGATCCACATTCCCTCTTACCCAGGCTGGGGGCACTTGCAAACTGAGGGTTTGCAACACTCAATCCACTTGTCCAGGTTGTTCATAAAGATGTTAAACAGGACTGGCCCCTGGGGAACACCACTTGTGACCAGCTACCAGCTGGATTTCACTCCACTCAGTGGCACTCTCTGGGCTATGAATGACTATGAACTTCAATTACCTGGAAAGATGTAAGGATGTTCTAAATGGCAGCTGAATACAGAAGATATTTATAGCAACAGTGAAAAGACTGTTGAGGAACAGAGCGGAGTCACATGCAGGCAAAGAGAAGAAGAGAAAGATGTGACTCATGAGGCACAGATAGAAAAAAATGCATGGCTCCTGAAACAAGTGAGAGTGCAGCAGAACTATTTCAGACTAGCTTCTTGTAAATAGGAGGTGGTCAGAAGGAGTTTACGCTTGCTGTGAATAGATCGAACTTTTTAGTTTAAGACATTGAATAATCAACATGAAGATTTGATCTGGCATGGTGCTGAGGCAGCAGAAGAAACTAGCATCACTAAATGTATTTGCAAATAAGATGAGGAAGAAAAACAAGGGCAAAGAATAACATAATGTATGCATTATGAAAGCAAAAGCAAGGAAAATAATGAGTGTGTTTTCTAGTGGTTTTCACGTTCTACTTACTTAGAGAAAAGATGAAAGAGTTTCATATATTTATTTTTCAAAACAGGCTGTTGGTGCAAAAGAAATTCCATCTTTGATATATGGGTAGACAAGTGGTTAACAGTACTGAGAACAATGATAAACAATGAAGCAGAAAACAAATGAGAAAACTAAGATAGTCTTATGAGCTGCCATGAAAAAAAATGGTATTAGTTAAAAATAGATGGAAACAGAGAAGTGAACCTGTGATATGAGGAAACAGACTTGTTTGCACAGTGTTTGGCTACAGTCCCAAAAATGGGGCGGTTACGCTGTAGGTTGTATTAGTTTAGAGAATACGTGGGGAATTGGCAAGGAAAAAAGCAGATCTTCATTACCAAAACCAGGAACATTAACTGCATGAAGGGAAGCAATTCCCACAATAGAGCTAATGCAAAATCTATGCTGAAAATAGAAAAGGGGAAAATTGGAGCCTAGGCAAGTCATAGGAGAGCACAGAAGGGAGGAGCATTGGGGAGGCAAGTTGTTGGCAGCACCATTAATATAAAGAGGTAGGATGAGGAGCTGGTAAGATAAAGAAGCATAAGGAGTGAAAATACTTTCTCAAAAAAACACCAAAAGCCTAAAACAAAGGAAAAAAAAAGCCCAACAAGGAAAAAATGCACAGGTTATCAAAAAGGATAAGAAAGTTAAAAAATATTATGGAAATAAGATGGGCAAGATCATATGGTTGGAGAATTTGTTATTACAGATTAAAGAGCTGCTATGAAATCCTTTGTACCTGGTATGGCAGAGGAATAGTAAAGCAAATTAGATAGGCAGCAAAGGGAATTAATAATATGGAATAGGGAGTGAGGATTTACCAGTACCTTTGAAAATGAGGGAAGAGTAGAAATTAGATATTGCAGCCCGGAGGGCATCCCTGTAGAATACCTGATGAGATATATAAATAAGAGTGTACTCACTTGAGAATCATAGTCATGGTTTCTTTTCTGTCTTTCCCTTGGAAAGGTAGAGTACCAGTGAGCATTTCAAACTGTATAGAGTAAAACTTTCATCAATTACATTACCTGGACAAAAACTAATTTTTGACAAAACTACTTAGCATCTTTACCTTCCAAAATTCATGCATGTTAACAATCAAGTCTGCGCAAAACAACTTCATTGTACAGTTTAAATTGCTAAGAACATTGAGCAGCCTTTGCCATTTTTAAAGCTGCAAAATATTTTCCTATATTGATACCTCGCTTTACATGCTTTTATCTGAACAATTTAGACTATAATGTTCTGTATTTCATTTCTGCCTAAAAGGTTTGTTCTAGGAATACTTGATCTATACAACTGTATTTTCAGTTTTCAACAAAAGGGAGGGGGGTAGGGAAAAAGGTTTTCCTTTCAAAAGTTAGTGATGATTTCTCCTCATGCAGAAATTTTTAAAAAGGTCAAAATGTTGAAAATGTACATAGCCTTCATTGGGAAGGGGAAAAGGTTAGCTGATTGACAAAGACATGCATGATGGAAAGTGGTTACTGTATGTATACAGTGGAAATAAAGCCTGAAGGAACATGGAAGAGCTACACAGTACGTGCATGCACATTCTACAGTGCCTGGCAGTAAGCAACAGACACTGCTAAAATACTGATTTGTTCTGAAAGTGACTGAGTAAAAATAGATAAAGGCACTCCTGTTGGACTGCAGTATACTGCAGGGGTATCAGATATAAGTGAGGCAGTAAAAGCAGTCTAGCAGCAGTCATGGCAGCCAGGTACTTAGGCAGAAATCTGATTTTTTTGGCTTAAAAATTGCAAAATAATTTAGTTCAATGCAAGTTCATGGCATACAGTTAACAACAACAAAATTAAAATAATTATAAAGGAACCCTCTGAACAGCTTATGCAAACTTAGGTCATCCTGAACACAAAGTATCCTCTATTCCCCTCTTTTCTGGTATGACCCAAGCATTCAGCCTCCCTAAACGTAAGAAATGTATGTGGATAACTCGAATAAATAATGTGTGACTGTAGTATTTGTAGATCTACAGTAAGAGCATGAAGTTGCACTAATAGTGTTCTTTAAAGCACCATTTTATTGAAATAAAATTTGAATTTCTTACTGTCATCTCTTCACTACTGTTAGATACTTCATACTCTAAATAATATTTTTTACAGATATATTTTAAAAAATTAAATTTAATAATCATGCCAACATGAAAAAAGCCTACTTTTAACTTTAACGCTTAAGACAATTGTCAGGAAGACGTGACAGGGATAAGCCAGAACTGTAAGAAGAAAAAAAAGTTTTGTTTGTTTTTGGCTTAGAAAGATCTTCGCAAGGTGCACTTGAAAAAATAAAACCTTTTTAAAAAGGTAAATCTGGAGTGCTCCACTTACACTTGCTTGAAATATAGTTTCTTTAGCAAGCTCCCAATTTGTCACAAGCACACACATTTGTATTAACAGGTCAACACATGTATTCTTTGTCACCCCTCCCAAATACTACATTCCAACATTAATAGGCTAATAGTACTTAAAGAATAAGCCAACACTGGCCTTCCTACTTATGTTTTATTTCAGGAGGAGAGTACCTCAGTGCTTTTGAAAACTTGAAATGAATGTTTTTACTTGTATGGCATCCCTTAAAGCTGTCACTGTTTTAAAGGACAAATCGGAATATATTTCTTAACAATGCCTTAAGCATACTTTGTGTCTAGCAGCACAAGAAAAAAAGCCAAATGATTTGTTGAAATATCTTTAAAGTCTCCCTTTCTGTGCTATAGCTTCTGTTCATTCAATTTACTGTGTACTTAGACTACACCAACCATCACTTGAATTTTTGATCAGCTCAGAAATTAAGAATGAGCTAAAAGTGGATACTTACAGATTGTTACAAACTATAAATGCAAGCAACAAAAATATGTCCTAGAGAAAATGGCACTGTATTTCATATACTAATTTATAGAATTTGGTTTTTAAGGTCATGTTTTTGTATTCAAAGTAGAAGCCAAAGTATTTAACATGCAGTGCACTTAAGACTGAAAGCCACCCCAGTCACAACTAACATCTTTCAGCAATTTTCAATTATACCATATCCACTTGATAAACACCTAATTATGTGTTCCAGCTTTATAAATTAAAGCTGAAGTTTAATTATGTTTGTGTTATCAACAACAAATATTCTGCAACTACATTGTAATTATCTTTTAATTGTTCTTAGTGATAAAATGTGTGGTTGAGAGGAGTGCGTGTGCTTGTCTGGAGAGAGTTATCAGGTGCTACTTTTACATAGTCAGTTTTCAGATCACAACAGCATTCTAATCATCATAAAGCAATAGGATGACCTATTTTCAGACCCAAGAGTCCTTCTTGTACTATAAAGCACACACATTAGTTGTACTGTTACAGGCATATGTAGCAGAAGCAGTAAGAAATGAATATATTCATACAATTATTTAATCTCCATGTCAAAAATGCACACAAATATTTTAAATATGAAAAGTCTTTCAGCATTCCTTAAATACCAAACATGATCTATTATTCTTTTCCAATTCATACTCCATATATATAATATTTCCCCTGACCCTGCAACTTTACAGTAATTACCCCTCACAGAAACGCCATAAGCAACTGAGCAACTATATCCTATATCAGCTCAGTGTCATTTAGATCATTTTGATGTATGAGAACAACAGTTGTCATTATTCCACTAACTTGTAATTACACCATAGACTCTAACTAGAAAGTTACCGATCTTCTTTTTCCCCCTTGAATGTAAATTCAAATTTAAATTTTGGATCTATATTTCTTCCCCACTGTGGAATAGACAGTATTTTTCTGTATACTTTCATATTCCTCTTGGTCCCCAAAACATTCAAGCTACTACAGATGTAAAGTGTTTGAATTAAATGATAATAAAAATATGGCATATTGTTGGTGTTGATATGATACCTAGTCCATGTTCTTGATCCAAACTCTGTGGTGTTATTAATTTCACACAATTTAGACTTCCTTTGTAGTTCAAATTTATGTAAAGCTCACCTTAGGGGTTAGTGTTTGATTTGTTTCACCAGACCTTGCAAGGCACAGTTTTGCTATTATTTACATTTACCAGAAACCTACCATTAAAACACCAAAAGACCACCAGTCTGCACTCTGCGTATGGCCTCGTCTGTTAACAACTTCTGGTGCCATATATTCCACTGTTCCACAGAAGGAGTAGGCTTTTTTTTCATGATCAATTGACTCCTTACTTAAGCCAAAATCTGAAAGAAAAAAAAAATAGTTCCAAATGTAAATTTTTTTTAAAAAACATTCAAAGTTGATACTTTCACCATAATGTGAAATGTTATGCTTTCATCATTTGTATATACAACCAAATACTAATATGGGAAATACAGGATTCTCCTTCCCTCCCCACATTATCATAGGTCCATAACACCACATATATTTGTAAAGCAGGTACCTTATTGAAATATTTATGTATTTCTTTTATTTTAAGCTAATTACACTACTTGCTTCCACAATTAAATTACCGATCAGTTGAAATTACTCATTTTATCATATTGGTTTATCAAAAGGAAAATGCAAAGATTTTACTGTGAACAGAAATGATCCTAGTATTGCAATTTCTTTATTCACCTGTCAATTTGATATGTCCTTCCTCATCAAGCAGGATGCTAAAAAACAATTTAAAAATATAAAAAATTAATTAAAATATCTTTTAAGCATTGTTTCAGACAACATACTGACAACATTTAAGAATAAGCAGAAGGGGATACACAAAGCCAGGCAGAATTAAACATGCATGAAAAAGAATTCTTAGAAGATACTTTCAGACTATACATTTTCCTTCTAGTCTTTCTTTTTAAAGATTAAGAAACAATCAATTTATCAATAGTTTTATTGGACTATTTGATTAAATTCAGTATGTAGTAACATTTACATTGAACTTTCAGTTTTGGCCATCTGCAGCACATGCAGCGCTATCATAATTTTTAAAAACAGAGGCATAGTTCTGTTTCTCTTATACCAGGTATGTTTTCATATGTATACAGAACAGGTATTAATTTGTAATTGCCATTTCAAAGGTTGTTGACCACTTCAAATAACATCAAGTAATAAATATTCTCATGTTGTAGGAAAGGACAGGACCCACAGGCCCTATACTTGGAGCAGACCTTAGGCTTCTACCTTTTCACTTCAATCACAACAAAGGCCATGCTCCTCCGAGATGCCAACTGTCCTTGACCACCACTGAATATAATATCATTGCATTGCAAAGCATGCAAAGTATCCAAGAACTGGACTTTGTAACACCCCCTACACAGTGGATTTAGTTCCTCCAGCTGCATTTCATCCTGGGGGTAAGACATGACCCAGGACCCATCCCCTTCCTTTTCCACTTTGCACTTTCCATGGAGGGAAACATTAAAGCACGTCCTCAAGTGCCATATGCAAACATTGCCTTCCCGCCCTCCAGCAGATCAACACTTCCACCCAACTTGGTGTTGTCTGTGGACTTGCTCAGGGTGCACTCTATCCCCTCGTCCAGGTCTCCAATGAAGATGTTAAACAAGACTGGTCCCAACACAGAGCCCTGGGGAACACCACTGGTGACCAGCCTCTGGCTGGATGTAATTCCATTCACCACCACTCTCTGGGCCTGGTCATCCAATCAGTTTTTTACCCAGTGAAGAGTGCACCCATCCACACCATAGGAAGGCAGTTTCTCTAGGAGAATGCTGTGGATAAGTGTCAAAGGCATAGAATCACAGAAGATAAGGGGCTAATGTGTACGTCTCAAACACTGAAAGTCATCTAGCTGTGCAGCCAACCACAGATTGTTGGTAGCAACAGGTAAGAGCTGCTAGTAATAAGCAAGGATTGCTGGTAATAACACACTATGAGAAAGAACAAGACGTGCCCAAAGAAGAGGCCATGCAGAGATAGGGCACCACTTTTCTGGGACAAACATCCTTGTTCCAATTCCTGAAGATAAGCACAACCCAGTACAGCACAAGCACAGGAATGAGGTTGAGAAGTGGGCATGGACAGTAGGGGAAGAAAAGACCACCCAATATCCCCAAAGACCTCCTACCCATTTCCAGAAATGTCTGAAAGAACAGACTGTGCATAACAACTGATTTGTATAGAAAACGAGAAACCTACCTTCACAGCAGGGAAACCTATCTATAAAAACATACCCCCACTAAGCCCAGGTGGTGCCCCCTGGACATCCCATCAGTTGGACTGACACTGGAGCCAAGATTGATCTCTTTTTCTCTCCTTCTCTCTCTCTCCCCCCCTCTTTAATTCACCTTTTCTTTTCTCTCTTCATCTTACCCCTTTATCCAAACCCCACCGTCATGTGCTTTTATAGTAGGTCAGGAACTAAAATACCAATTTCTGTGCCAGGTACGTAATTTACTAATAAAAGCTTGTGATTTTTTTCAGACCCTCTGACTTTTGTTATTTCTTTCCACCGTGAGCATTTAATAATCTTGAGTGCTCCTTTCACCTTAAGGGTGGGATGTCACAAAAGGCTCTACTAAAGTCTAGGCAGACAACATCCAGAGACTTTCCCTCATCCACTAAGCAGGTCACCTCATCATAGAAGATGATCAGGTTGGTCAAGCAGGACCTGCCTTGCATAAAACGAGGCTGGCCTGGCCTGAACCCCTGGTCATCCTGTATATATTACATGATGGCACTCAAGATGACGACTCCATGACCTTCTCTGACAATGAGGTCAGGCTGACATGCCTGTAGTTTCCTTCTTCTCCTTTTCTTATAGATAGGTGTCACATTTGCCAACTTCCAGTCACCTGGGACCTCCATGGTTGACCTGGACTGCTAGGAAATGATTTAAAGTGGCTTGGTGAGTTCTTCTACCAGCTCCCTCAGTGCTCTTGGGTGAGTCCCATCCAGTCCCATGGACTTTTGAGGTTCTAAGTTGCATAGTAGTCTGCTGGCCATTCCGTCCTAGATTATGGGGGCTTAATTCTGCTCCCATTCTATGTCTTCCACTGAGCTGGGTACCTTGACAACAACTGGTCTTTTTATTAAAGGCTGAGGCAAGAAAGGCATGAAGTACCTCAGCCTTTTCTTCATCCTTTGTCAGTATGGTTCCCCTCATATCCAACAAAGGACAGAGATTCTCCTTGGCCCTCCTTTTGTCGCTGATTTTTACAAATATTTTTTTGTTGTCTTCTGCTTCTGGGATTTCTAATACATTGATAATCCTTTTATCCTTGCTGCTGCAAGGACCTCCATCCCCTAACTCCACTGTTATGGCAGACCAAAGGACCTTGGTAGAACATTGTCCCTCAAAGAGTGGCGTGCCACACCCAGGCTTATCTCTGGCTTTGTCCCCATACCCCTTCAAACAGAGTTTAAAGTTCTCTCAACAAGCCCCTCTAGCTCCTGAGCTAAGATCCTTTTTCCTCTTTGAGACAGGTGAAATCCAACCTATTAAATGAAAATAGCTCATAAACCTCCCCCACCCACCTCTGTTCAATTTATTTAGTAAATTACTGAAGTTTAACAGTTGGGAAAAAGTGCATAGGTAAAAGTGCTATAGAAATGAAATTAATACACTGCATTTCTCACAGAGGAGCCTTACTTTTCTGGTTTTAGGTCCCGGTATATTATTCCAAGACTATGTAGATGGTCTAAAGCAAGTGCTAATTCTGCCAGATAAAATTTAACATCGTCTTCTGTGAACATCACCTGAAAAAGTAACACAATGTATTTCAAATACGAAATTTGTAAAGGTTACACCAGCACCAACTAAACAATAACAACAGTGGTTTTTCAGAAGGGTTTCTTATAATACTTGAATTCATTTCTATGCAAAACACTAGAAAATTCAAATTTCTTGGTTATACAAAACCTAGGATTTTATAACCCACACTATTTCATACTTGAAAAAGGACTTTTAAACGCACTATATTATTCTTTCTGCAAACCAGGAGATTATCTGTTTCTGATTGTTCAACAGAACAGAGACGTTGTAGTGAAACTGAAATATTTCGGAAGCACTTAAAGAATGCGACTACCTCTTGGTTGGATGGGACCATTTCATTTCCAGACAACAAATGGACCAAAGAAGTCCAGATGCCTGAATTTCATCTACAAAGTTAGAGGGAAGAAAAGTACATGTATCTTGGTTTTGGAAAGACTGTCTCTAGGTACTTTGAGAAAGAAGTTACAGTGATGGTAAAAGGCCCAATGTGCAGCCTGAGATGTAACTGCAGAAAAGGCAGATGGAAGAGTAAACAAAGTAAACAGCCTGTGTAAGAGCATAGGGAGGATCCCAGGTAGCAATCCCTCTTTTTAGATTAGGAAAATAAACTAATCTCTGTTTATGTTCATTGAAATGAACATATTGTCCCAATATATCAGCTGCTGTGATCCCTGACAGAATACATTACAATTTAACTCCTCTGAGACTGTAGAAAAAGATAAAAATAAAAAAAGGTTCTGCATGATTTGATTCTATTTCAGTTACTACTCAGTTATTTAATTTGCTTTGTTTTTAGAATCTAAGACTAATACCTTAAGATAAAGCATACAGACCTGGAAAAAAGAATGGCAATAGGGAGCAAAGATGAACATGATTTTAAAACAAGAGTTAAGAATGGAGAATATATTTTCCCCTTAGCAGTTTCAAGAGAGAAAGCAATACCAAAGCTTGTACAAAAGGTTGTTGCTGATGTTACTGCTACAAAAGAGCCAATATTTAGTGCAGGCATATTCAAGAAGGGAAATCTCTATAAGAAACATTTAAAAGCTCAAATAATAAAAGATCCCATGAGGAGGATAATACACCCACACTACATTCTTTAAAACCATTGCATGGGACTCATCTTTCCTAACCTTAAACATCTGCAGACATCTAGCTTTGAATTAATCACTTTTCCCTTTGTAGTCAACAGGAAAAAAGCAACAACTTTTAGTTCATCTGATCTATTTCAAAATCACATGGATTGGTATGAGGATGACATTAATAGCACCCAGCATGCCCATTTCACTCACCAGTTATGAACACTTTGCTTAGATTCAGGTTCCTATAATTAATATTTCTCATGTAACCACATTAAATTTCATAAAATGCGAGTGGCTCAAGATGAAAAAGTCCTCAGCAGAAAGCCAATATACATTCTTTTTTGGGAATCAAAAATGAACTATGAACTTCAAGAGAAAAGTATCTCAATTTTAGAGAACTAATAATTTATTTGTTATCTCTGGCAAAACAAACGACAAAAGGCAACCTGAAACAGATGGCATCATCAAAATAAATGTAATAATTTATGTGGTCAGTACAGAAGTAAGGATACATCTATGCACAAAGTAAATTCCATTCTACTCTCCCCTTAATAACAATATAGCTTTGCAGTGGTGACCCAGCTGCCCCAGATACTGTTGTAGCAAAGGAAAATGGAAAGCAGCTACAACTGCAAGTCCAGACTACCAGATACACATTGGATATAATCTCTATCCTGACAGATATTTGTTGCAAGTTTTTGAACCTGAGTAATGGAAAACAAAAACTTCAAAAAATATGGTGATATATTAGATGTTAACATTTATTTCAGGAATTATAAACAAATTAAATTGAGGTAATGAATGTCTTCAAAGTTGTTATTTCCTCTATCTACACAGACATATTACCATCATGAAAGAGGCAAAATATTCACTTTTTGATGATTGCTAAAATAAGTGGAATACAATTCTCGCTTTTTAAATATTCATACATAATGCAATTTTGCATTCATGGGTAAAAAAAGAATATATCTTATCTGCCCCTGAATTCTGGATATTAAAACCAGACATAAATCACTTAATTTGAACACATTCACTTTGTATAAATCCAGGCTCTGAGTCTTATATTTAAACATGGTACCAATAGGAGAAGAAAATTTTGCCAGGTATAAAAAGCAGCACAGAAAGACTGCTTGTCTAAGACTTTTTTCAGAAATAACGTAAATTGCCATCAGCCCTTCCATGAAGTGACTATTCTATGCAAAAAAATCCAACCATACAAAAAACATACCTGGTTAAAAACAGATTAATCTTTTATTCAGTGAAAATGGAATTTAAAATGTAAACCCTCCTAATACAGACATTTATAGCCAAATTCTGTCAACAGACAATTTTTCAAATTAAAAAAGTGTACCTCTTTGGATAAACGTGTAAACAAGTCTCCTCCCCTGAGAAAATCCAAAATAAGATACAGCTTCCCTTCTGTTTGAAAAGCTGTAAAGATAAATTAAAAAAAAAAATCACCTAACTTTATCCATGATCAGGAAAATAACATACCAAATAAGTCACCATTATTTTCATTATTAAAATTAATTTTACTTTCTCCTTTGTGGAAAAACGTATTGAAATGAAGTAGGTAACTGATCCTCTACCATGGACCAAGTAATTCCCATACTATGTGAAAGTAAAGCAAATCACCAATAAAATTCTTAAAAAATAAACTTAGGACAGCCAGCATTTTATTCCAGATTTTAATGTAATAAGCCAGATTTAAAAGGTCAAACTAGTAACTAATGCACCTTTTAAAATCTCTAGAAACTCAGCTTAACAGGGACATTTAGTCTAGTTTCCAAAAGAATGGCACGTAAAATAGTGAAAGGTACATAATTTAAGCCACATCAGAAAGTGAGAGAGACACAACGTTTAACTATAGGAATAAACACACCATAAAAGAAAAATATGAACTGAAAAAAACCCAAACAAACCAGAAACTCCACCTTTTTTTCTCACATGCTAAGAGTACTGCTATCCTCCCCCCTTACACGTACGTATTCTGTTACAGCTGCTCATACTATTAAAATTAAAAGGCTAATTTCCACCAATTTTGATGCAAGTGGAAATTAATGCCATTGCATAAGTTTTCTATAGAGTAAACAAAGCAACTAAGAAATAACTTTAAAAAAGTGTATGCCATAGAAAAGATTAGAGGTTTTGGAAAATAATGGCTAGTTATTAATAAGTAACTAATTTTTAATAACACAAAGGGCTACAGACTCTTAGTCCTATAAAGATTTAACACTGCATGAAGTCAGTCATGTGCTTATTTTGCATGAGAATTATTACAGAGCAAGTCTTTGCACAATTGGGACTTAACACACTAAAGTTCTATGATTTTCTGAATCACAAAGCAAGTATTAGGAACCATTCTGACAAACACACATTTTCATGCTATAAAAAAGAATTTTTCTGCAACTCACCATAATGCAACTTGACAATAAAAGGATGGTTAACTTCTACTAGGATATCACGTTCCATTTTTGTCCGAACCCGATCTCGAACTACAATAAAACATGAGCAAGCAAGATAAAAAAAACCCCTAAAAACCCAAAAAACCAAAACAAAACACAACTTTACATATTGACTCAGTATTTCTCATATGTTTCCTGATATACTTCCCACTGTGTCCTGTAATATTATAATTGTCTGCAGGCCATTATACCGCACATGGCTGAGAACTGAGAGAATTTATTCCACATTTTTTTCTGATAAATATCTTTATGCATTTCAATTTGCTTCAGTTTTTGCTATTGACAAAATCTAACACCAGGCAAATAAATTTAACAAAAGCACATGAGAAAACATAACCACCCTTCAGTCTGCTCTATACTTAGCTAACCTTTTAAACATTAGAGCAAAACTGCCACAGCTATGTACAGAAAACATTCTACTATTGAAAAACAGAGAATTAAAGTTATAGCAAAACAAACAGCATAAATCATACTATCATGAAGATGTTTATATTGGTTTAACTCATTACATAACTCACACTATTAAGATATTAAGTCCTTTAAATTTGGAAGGGAAATTTTTTTTCCTTTCCCCTATTATGAACCTAAAATACAAATGCTATTGATTCAATGTAGTGTATATTTCAGATTATCTTTTTGATTTTAAGAACGTTTACTGAAAGTAAATGTGCATGGAGAAATATATCAGACATTAGAAGCAGTTGCTGCTCAAGCTGCTTGTGTTCTCCCTCCATGGTGGCTCTGAAGGGGACACGGAAGTGCTCCTATGCCACGAGAGATTAAACCCAACCGGGCATCACGTGCCAGCAATGCAGGAATAGAGGCAGGGTGGTCAGCTGAGCACAGCACCTGCTTCAGCTGTTCTCCACAACTCTCCTGCCAACTCCAGTCAGTGCTTGGTTCCCATCTGAAGCTCTGAATCAGCCAGGACACAGACAAGGTTCAGAACTCTACAGAGGGGAGAGCTATGAAAGTTTGCTTTCAGTGGTTCAAGATGCTGCATCTTTCTCTTGCCCTCTATTCTACATTTTGTTACTGCTCCTTTCACAAATGTTTTATCTTCCTGAAGGAAGCACCCCAGAGCAATGAAGTTCCATCCAAAGTTTAAGTTGACAGCATTCCTTGTGCAGTTAACAAGCCAGAGTTCTCAGATATTAAAACATAACAAGGCAGAAAAGAAAAAGAGGACAAGAAGCAAAATGGTATTTAGGCATTTATCTATCTTTTCCCAGAAACAGGCACTTACAACCATACAGGTACTGGTGAAAAAGTTATATAGATACATTTTCATGAATGAACACAACCATCAAGTTTCCATCTGCCTGCAGAACATATCCCTAAAAATGGAAGCTCATGAAATAAGTGCTCAAACACAGAGCAAACATCACATTTGAAAGTTAACCTTTGTGTCTAAAGCCATTAAAATGACACAAGATAGTTGTGCAGTTTAACTGTTTCAGCAGTTCATCTGAATTACAAGACTGAAACTCAGAATATTCTTTTTTTTTTTTTTTAGGCAGGTTCAGTTGAGAAAAAGTCTGAAAGACTTTCAAGTGCCTGCAGCTATGCAACAGGAACATGGAAAGTACGGACTTATAAAACTCCAAGCAAAAAAAAGTGTGAAGAACTGAGCTCATTTCAGACATTAGCATCAGCCATTATTTGACTTGACATCTGACTTTTGTTTGACTGTGATTTCTATATGCATTCTACTGGAAGCACTGATTTTTTTCTTAATACATTTGATGCCAGATGCTCTAGCAATGTTTTGGCTCTGTTTCTCTCTCCCCATCATAAAGGGGCACTGAAAGATAACACCTTCCATCAGAGTGTATTAATAAACTAGTCTCCACAGTAAACAAAATTATATATATACATTCTTAGATTTGCTCTAAACATTAAAAAGTTGGACTGTGTAGTTACATCGATGTGTTCTGGCTAATACAGCTGCATTCCTATGAAAATATTCTCTCTAATTTTGATTTGTGGATCAGGTACATGTATTTTCAAGTGTGGTCTTTTTATCTTTAATTACAGAGCACAAAAATATCTTTATGAAATAGATTTGAAAGAGCTAAAGAAACACAGACAAACCAAGTAATACACTGTATTATTTAAAAATACAGTATTATAGATATAAAAAAGCTGCAATTATGGAAAATAGAATTAATTCCAGTTAATTTCATATTAAAGTTTCAATAGTAACCTTAATTTGCTTGCAACTCTGCTCTTCCTAGAACATGAATCACAAGCAAGCAGTGTATGAAAAGCATCGGATAATCCAGATACAAAGTGCTGAGAACTGTGGCATCCTCCTGATGGTGTCACCTTTCTGCTCAAACCTTTTGCATCCTTGAATTCTTAGTGCCTCAAAGAGTCTCCCAATTAAAAGTCATGCTCCCAATTTCAGTATTTATCAGTCTCTGACATCTGTAGGCAAAACTAGAACCACAGCCTGGACTGTAATTTTTACACACTGTTAAACTGCAATCAAAAGGTGATGAAGAGAAGCCCTCGAACATCTTAAAAAAGCAACTGCTGAGTGACCTTTGACCAGTCCTGAGCTATTAACAGGCTGGGGAATGAAAGGCTGTTGAGGATATTAACGTACCTTAAATGAGTGGAAATCAATTTCAGAAAAATAGGAAGTAAATAATGAGAATGACACGTGCCACAAAACACAAAGGAATCAAAACATAGGAAACTGTTCAAATACACACCCTCTGTAATAGTTTTAAGTGTAAGATCTGTGACATTCAGCTCTTAAGTGAAAAAATTTCAACATTTTAGCATAAGTTGATAATCCAATGTTTTTGTTCCCTCCACCGTTCTGTAAGTATTTTGAGATGAAACTCTATGTTAAAAGTGAAATTCAATATAATAATCAATAACATAGGTAAAGCACTACAAGCTGTTGGAACCATCCCAATCTATCATTTCAATTTCCATACAGTCATGAATTGGAAGAACTCCACATAGACAAAACTATTAAACAATGGCATGAAAGAACAAGCATACATCCTGGTTTTGATATTAATGTGAAAGAAGACTTTCATTTTGATCTAAGGTAAAAAATAACTCATTTCTTTTTTCTTACAGAATCCTCTGAGAGAATTGGGATTATGCAGGCTTAAACTTATTTTGCCACTGATAGCATTCAAGATCAAAAGCACCCAATAAACAGATCAGTTCACAATTCATTTCTGCTCAAGTAACTTAGATAATTAACTTAAGATTTTTATAAAATACATTCTACATCAAGATCATGTGCCAAAAGTTTGGGGCAAATGTACTGTATATGTCTGTTTTAAAAAAAAGACTAAGTCATGTGCTTAGAACTTCTAGAATAAAACAGCCGACATAATGCACTTTCAAATATCATGACCTAATTATAAACTGAGCAAAAGGCATTAACTGTATCCTTGGTGACACACAGCAAAGGAAAAACGGAAGGATATTAAGTTTCAAGTAACAGCTCAGGAGCAAGTCAGGTGGCAGATGTAACACAACCACTGTATTAACCCACCATCATGTAAGGACAGTCGCATGGGAAGGAACCTGCTTTCCTCTCTAACTACCAATAAGGTATTTTTAACCCTTAATCCTTCCAGGTTTACAAGACAAAGCAGTGTTTTCTATTTCCTGTTTCAGAGAAGAAAGCTGGAAGACACAATCTGTAGAGCAGCACCTGAGTAAAAAGTAGGTTTTGGTGTAACGTCCCTGATTTATCTTTTTTATTTTTCTTCCCTTGTTCTAAACAATACTTACCTTTCAAGGTAGCCTTTTTCAATACCTTCATTGCATAAAGCTGTCTAGCATCTGATCCTGAGATTTTTTTGACAAGGAAGACCTGCATTAAAAATTAGAAAGAATTCTTAAAAGAAAATAAAAGCAAGTCAGATTAATGTATTTTGCTATGAAATTCAAGTAGTCAGTATGATTTCAATGAAACCCAATTTGACAGTTTTAGATTCTGCAAAGCCAAACCTACTTTCATTTCTTTCCTTCTATTCCTTCATTTCATAATCTAAAAGGATTATTCAAGACACTCTGCCACATAATTTTGGTTTAATTTAAGTGATTTCAGTGAGTTAAAAAAAAAATCAGATTATTTCAGAAGTTCATACAAATTTGAAACACAAAAATCAGCTTTTTAAAATTAATCTCTAGTTTTATCTTATTGAAATTCATAGGATGGCACAGCAAATGTGCTAATAAAATAATTTTCAGATATGACAATAAATATGTGAACAAAATTTGATCCAGAAACCTACATGAATCAATGTGTAACTAAATAACTTTCAAAAAGTAACCTAGTGTTGCATGTACCAATAAAAGACAACCAGCCTCAATTAAAGGGTGTTTCATTTCCTTCTTCAGTATCATGGGATTTCTTGACTGGTATTGTTTTTAATACCCTTAACACAAAATTAATTCCAGTAGAGACAAATTTTAAATTTAGAAATGAAAAAAATAATAAAAAAAACTGTCACAGGTTTTCTGGCTATGTACATGTATAGATACATGTTGTGGTACATGAGAAAGTTAAACACGTTATAAGATATCAGTTTGATGTCTGTTTCTGTGCCCAGTTCTCACTTATGTTAACATCCCTTGCATTACCCAGAGATTACCAGAACATCATGAAGAGACCTTGAAAAGCATGCAGATTTACTTTTTTAAATTAAATGGGAAATAGTGACATCTTCACAAATTATTAAAACAAGGGGATTTATGGATTTTTAAAATATTAATAATTTTTTCATAAAGGCTAAGACAACTGAGGACAAGACTGGCTTTTTGCACAAATTTGAGTCAGGTGGACAGTTTATTATTTTTGCTTTTTTAAAACTCACATTCCCCCTTCTCCCTCCCTTTGTAGTACTGAATTTAGTATTATCAATAAAATATAAGTGATCACTGAAATTATCATTTATTAGCTTACTTTTCCTTGCCTTTGAATGATTTACTTCTCATGATCTGAAGATTTCCAAATAAAAACTTGTTTATGATCCTGGATTAAATCAAACCTTTGGAATCAGGTTTCTCAGTGAAATCTTACTCGTATGAGTACAAAATTCTATAGTTTCTAAGCACCTAGATTTCCAAACTTAACTGGAACAATAATGTGACTAACAGTAACTTACTGCCACCAAAAGAGAATTGGACCTATTTTTCTAACTTTCCCCCATATCTAAGGTGGATTTTTTACATGCTAGAGCTTAACATCACATTCAGAACTGCAATTATGGCTGAAAACGGATGTAAAGGCTCTGCTGTCTTGCCATACATATTCCATTCAGTCTTGATGAACTGTCTTGTGAACTTAATGTTTTATTTTCAAGTTGGATTTGGACAACTAAAAGTATAAAAAAATGTATGCCTAGCGAGATCTCAGTACTCGTGAAATGCTAGAAATATTGCGTCTTTAACAGATGTTCAGATAAATATCCAGGTACATTGCACTTCAAGCAAATTATGACAGATAATGAACATGACTGGGCTGTATCACATTTACTTCAGTAGCCATTATTACCTGAAATTTGTTGATTACAATTGCAACATGCTTCAAAAACCAGCTTCTGTACTGGTGATGTCCTGCCATTAGCAAGCAACAAGGAATACTTATCAAAAAAACCTTTCAACCCTCACCCTCTCAAATAGATAAGAAGAGTAGTTAGAGAAGAATGACATTCCATTTTAACAGTGAGTACCCAACTATTTCATACTGAGCCATTTTTTCTACTGAACTTTGAAATCCACATATCATGCAAACATGAAAAAAAATTACTGCTTTAAAAAGATCTGCTGTGATTAGAGTGCCTAGTTAGCACTACTTTAGAAAGCAGTTTTCACTTGCAACATTGCCTTAATGCAAAACTCTGGCTGTTCTAAATATTTCACTGCCAATATTCAATGCTATATTCCTGAATAATTGGCTCCACAAGAGTTCAGTTACCAACCTTTCCAAAGGATCCTTGTCCTAGTACTTTCAGAAGTTCAAACTGGGAAGGGTCTGCTTTCTCATGTCCTTCCTTTACATGGTGAGTTATTGCAATTTCTTTGATACTTCCTTCTTCCTGGCAGAGGAAAGCAGAGGAATAAATTTAGATTAATGGTTTACAAATGTTTACAAATTCACAATATGTTGAAGAATACCAGTGCCACTGAACTAGACGATCCCAAATATAGGCAAAAACCACTTAGCAATACTATTTGCATAATTAAGACAGACAGCACTAGTTCAGTAACAATGTGGCTTAAACTTTTAGAGATGCACCAGGATCCAGACAATAGGAGAGTCGACAAAAGGCAGCAATTCCCAAGCTTTTTCTCTTAGGACCACATTATTGAGTTCATATTTCTGTTCCATATTCACAAACAATTAATGGAAACCAATCTTCTTAAGAATTTAGTCCTCTTAAAGCACACCCAGAGTGCATCAAATAGACCAAATGTCTTTGGAAAGCCCTCCTTTTCAACACTTGAATGAGGACCACTATGCTGCAGCAATGCTAATGCTCACCTTCATAAGGTGACAGTGTAAGACAGTGCAAGACTCAAGACATTTCCATGCAAAGAGACACTTGCCACCCCCACTTTGGCAGCAGCACACCTGCCACTGAGAAAATTCTGTTGAAGAAATACCCTGCCTTTCTTCTCAAGGAGAGTCTATCCTATAAAAGCTGCCCAGTCTTCACCATTTCCCCTTCTGTGAGAAACCGGTCACCAGAAAGCTCTAAGCAGCAGTTAATCGTATCTTTTTGTGCTCTGCACTTAATTCAGAGTTTTCTGCACTGAATTTGAAAATCCCCTCAAAAGTGTCATTCCTTGCCACACAAGGAAAGAATTTCAGAACTTATCAGCATCAAGTAAGTAAAAAACCTGCATTCTTGTTAATGTCATCTGTAGATCTATCTAGGCATGACATACAATCCAATCTACTGTAAGTTAACACACAACTGACTGTTAGTTAACATACAGAAAGCAATATACTATCTACAATTTTAGCTTCTTGTTCATTCTCTATTTCTTCTATGGATTATAGCGAATAAAATAAATCTGAGTATACTTTTCATCTATTTAATGAGGAGCTCCTAGACCTGTTTCACAGAATTGCAGACTGGTTGACATTGAAAGGGACCTCTGGAGATCTTGTCTAACCCTAAACCCCACCCTGCTCAAGCAGGGCCTCCCAGAGACAGTTGTCCAGGACCGGAATATTGCCACAGATGGTGACAACCTCCCTGTGCAGCCTGTGCCGGTGCTCAGACAGCCTGACAGTGATAAAGTGTCTCAGGATGTTCAGACAGAAACTCCAGTATTCCCCTTTTTGACCATTGCCTCTGATCCTGCCACTGGGCAGAACTGAAAAAAGCCCTCTGCACCCTCCCTTCAGGCTGGTCAAACATCATTTCAGCATTGTGAATCCATGCTGAATAACCCAAGCTACCTTTTTGTCCTTCATGTATACAGAAATGCTTATTTTTTCCATGATTTTCCTGGGGATTAAGGCCTGGCTGACCAACCTGTAGTTCCCTGGACCCTCCTTCTTGCCCTTTTTGAAGATAGGAGTTGACATTTGCTTTCCTTCAGTCCTTAGTCACCTCTCCCGGTCATCATGATAATTAGAAAATAATCAAGAGTGGCCTCACAGTGACAGCTGCCAGGTCCCTTAGCACTCATGTGCATCCTGTCAGGGCCAACAGATTTAGGTACATGCTGTTTGCTTAAGTATTCTCTAACCTATCCAGTGGCAGGACCCAAGGGAATGGCCTGAAGTTGCGTCAGAGGAGGTTTAGGTTGGGTATCAGGAAAAGGTTCTTCACCCAGAGGGTGGTCAGGCACTGGAACAGGCTCCCCAGGGAAGTGGTCACAGCACCAAGCCTGACAGAGTTCAAGAAGCATTTGGGCAATGTTCTTGGGCACACGGTGTGACACCTGGTGATGGTGCTGTGCAAGACCAGGAGCTGGACCTCAGTGATCTTGATGAGTCCCTTCCACCTCAGGATATTCTATGATTTTCCTCCAAGAGTATGTCTTCCTTGCTCCAGTCTTTCCCTTTATCTATATGCACCAAAATGTGCACTAATTAGTTATAGTGATAGGTTAGTAGAGGCAGAGTTCTAAAACTGTGTTTCTGAAGCACTCATTTGTAATTTTCAAGCATTCTGCAAAATTTTTGTGCATGAATTAGTGCTGAAAGTATCCTTTTGCATCTGATCATTTCAGTACTGTACATAAATGCACAGCAACTGTCCACCCAGGTCAGCATGTTACAACACACACTTCTCCCAGACTGACAATTCTTTTTCAAAAGTTTATTTTTTTCAAAAGATTACAGACAAAGTTGGAAACAAGATGTACATAAGAAATCCTGAGCATGTATGTGTCAAAGTCTGTATATATTAAAAAACTCCAGCACACGATTTGTAATAATGCACAGAACATGCTGGCAACTTTTAAAACCAGGGACTGAAAGAAGATATTTTAATGCGAAGAATTTAGTTTTAAGAATAGTTTTAGAACACCCAAGTCAAATCCAAGATGACCAATAAGTTTAGGTGCCTGTTACCATTTTAAGACAGCAAAATTTTGAGTGTGTGTGCACACAGGCATGCTGAGTACTCCACCTAGTTACCCAAACTTCTTTGTCTTTTCAGGAGAAAATGCAACCATCACTGACTCCAGACTGAATCTTTACAGAGTCTGAAATAAATATTGTTTCCTTTTACTTGTCAAAGGAATAAATTGCTGGTGAATATTTTCGGTTTTATCTTTTAAATTAGTATGTGATCAGTTGGATTACATACTACTTAAACCACCCACTGAATCTTAGAGAATCCCAAGGGAGGAATAGAATAGCTCAGCAAAACAGACTGCCAAGTACAGATTACTTCAGATACTTTGATCCATTTCTGTTTAACTGTTTTATCTATTTGCTCCCTGGCAATCTTGGGAAAGTCAAAAAGGTGCGAAACAGAACTTTCTCAGATCTTTTTTATCTACTGCCACCAGGGACACAAAGCAGTCAGGGGGACATAAGAAGGACATGGAACTGCTGGAGCAAGTCCAGAGGCCATGAAGTTGGTAAGAAGACTGCAGCACCTCCCCTATGAAGACAGGCTGAGAAAGTTGGGGCTGTTCAGCCTGGAGAAGTTTGCATGGAGACCCCATAGCAACCTTCCAGTACCTGAAGGGGGCCTACAGGGAAGCTGGAGGGGGACTCTTCATCAAGAACTGTAGTGATAGGACAGGGAGTAATGGGTACAAACTGAAAGAGGGGAAATTTAGGTTAGATAATATGTAAAGAATTCTTCACTGTGAGGGTGGTGAGATACTGGAACAGGTTGCCCAGGGAGGTTGTGGATGCCCCAATGCTGGCAGTGTTCATGGCCAGGCTGGATATGGCCTTGAGCAACCTGAGCTAGTGGGAGGTGTCCCTGCCCAGGGCAGGGGGGCTAGAACCAGGTGACCTTTAAGGTCTCTTCTAACCCAAACTATTCTATGATTTTATATTGCTTTAAAAGCATTACAAAACTCACCAAGAACAAGAAAAGAAGAAGAAAATATATTAACTTGCTCTCTATACAGAAACAAAAATTATTTTTGAATGCAATGCAATTATTATGCAACCAACTTTCCAGTGGTTATTTTGAGCACTCTCTAAAAAACAAAACAAACCCCAAACCACCACTTCACATTCCTGATACCAAGAGAATATTCCCAGACTTTGCATTTTCTCAGGGCTCAGATACTCTTCAGTCCATAAAAGGCAGACCTAATAGAACTCTGTTTTAAACGAAAAGGAACTCAAACGATACCAAACTTCAGTTTGTCCATAACACTTGCTTGGGAGCAAGATTTATGATGAGTGGTTGCCTACAAATTTGCAGTTTCCTTTTCTGATATAACTGCTGAATGTTTGTTATTTTAACCTGAACAGTACTCTGCAAATGCAGTTAAAAATACAAAAGCTAAGTCTTTTATAGAAAAACAAATTATATGCAGAGGTAATCAACCCTCACTAGCTACCTGAATTAAAATACAAGTCTTACACATTGTAGAAAGAGATCTCTATTCTCAACCAACTGCACTAATTACACCAGATGATAGATACCATCTTACAGTAAACTGGAAGAGAAGCCAGCTGTTCCATCTGGTAGTGAATTTTCTGATCATTCCCTGATACTTGGTAAAAACATTTGTCCCATGTGATGAATTCAAAACAAATGAAATGCTGGAATACTTGGGTCCTTCTCTCCTTTCTTCCATTCCTTGACAACATCCACGCAAGTATAGACAGTCACTCACCAGTTGCAATGGTGGGGGTCTTCCTTCCAGTTACAACTATACCCTACTGCCTACATTTTATTTCTGTTGTTTATAATCTTGGAAAGCTCCCTTTTCTCAAGTGTTATACTGCAGCAAGGTCTAAATAAAAGCCTCAAGACATGATTTCCTCTTCTAGGCACACAGTTCTCTCAGGGCCTTCTTCATACTTGAAAGTTACATTGTCTCAGAAAGCCATTTAAAAAAAACCCCAAAACATGTTAGTCAACTTCAAGTGGTTGCTACTGGCTTCCACCACAGCGAAACTAAATACAGCATACAAGGAACAAGGAAACAAACAGAAGGTAACATACTCTGAGTTCCCTTAACAACGTTATAGTGTTAAAGAAGGGAAATGAGTGATAAACAAGTTTAGGTATGAATTTAAAACACCACTATACCGAATAATTTCCTGTACTCATACAGTCTGCAAGTCAGAATTATTGTGGGCAGTATCTCAGTATAAGTAAGCTCTTAGTAATGTACCTCACAATACATGTCCATGCACAATAATGCATACGTATACATAGGAAAGAACACCAAATCGATCTTATTGCACAGACGAATAAAATCTGAAAGAAAAGCTTTAAAAAAAGCAACAAAAAAACCCCAAAAACCACAACAAAAAAAAACCAACAAAAAACCCCCCACCAAACCAAAACAAAAAAAGGGGATTCTGCAACACCAAGGGCAACTCATTTTTCTCTTAAGGAATCGGCTGTAAATTGGAACAGAAAACATGCTTGCCAGTAAAAAAAAAAAAAATAGGACAGACACCTTCTAGGGAAGCAGTGAAAAACTATTCAATCATTATTAGGCTATAAAAATAATAGCCTAATCATGTTGCTGGAAAAAAATTTAGGTACTTAATGAATACTAAACACTGATTTTGCTTCTAGCAATTGAATTTATGTGAATTTCCTTTACCTTCACTTTTTAATTCAAGAGTAAATTAACTCTGTTGCAACATAAAATACTTGTATTTGTTTCTGAGATCTTATTACAGGAACAACTACTAGACAATGTGTTAAAAGGAAACCAGACTTCAAACCCTAAAGGAAGTAGAAGCAGAGTCTTACTAGGTACCTATTTCTCAGTAGTAATGAAAAAACCCAGAAAAGCAAGAGAAAAAAACCCATGAGTTTATCTATACATAGACTCTTCTGCAATTTACCCATCAGAATTCTGAATTTTCAGTGGGAGACCTGAAATCTGCTCTGTTTAAAGAAGTGGCCCATGCAGAGCTGGATGGCGTACGCTCATCAGCGCAGAACACGACGTGTGCTATCTGCAGACCTTTTTCTGAGCAGTGTGCTCCAGGGACAGCTGAAAAGCTGCTCTAGGACTGCTAAGCTGGGCTCTGAACTGGTATCTAGGAAATCCAGAATACCATTGCAACACTCATTAGTATTTAAATAGCACCTCAAAAAATGGAAGCATTCTCAGTCTACAAATTTTATATAAAAAGGACAGAGAAACAACCAACTAAAGATTAAAATAATTAAAAAAAATATATAAATATATGCTCCAACAACAGCAAAATAATCCGCAAGGAAACAGCTCTGGATCATCTAAACAGACAGCACAGGATCAGATCTGTGCTCTTACTTGCAGCAGGAAGAGCAAAGCCATTCAGAATAAGGAATATTAGCACATCCAAACATCATAGGAGTCTCACTGCACCTAAAATTCTCAGTCTCAGCTTCCTGAATAAATGCATAAGCAAAGTGTGAATGTGCACGATGACAAATGCTTGGCAAAGAAATTTCAAAATACTGGGACAGAAATAGGAAATTCAGCAAGAATTTACTCTTAAAGAGATGTAAGAATTAGATGTGACTTAAACAGAACATCAAAGAATAAACTGCTATGTCACATATGGAATGCTTACTTAGGAAAGGTATTCCTGGAAGACAGATTTCTCCTTTCCTAGATACTCAAAATTATGGGAGTATGAGTAGAAATATTTTAAACACTTGAATCTTAATGACAGCATATTTTAGACAACAGTTATTAAAAGAATAATTAATTCATCAGCTTCATGATGAGTGACAACAATTTGAGTATATACTTTTTAATATACGGAAAGTATAAGTGAAAATTATGATATGCACAAATTACTCCAAAGGCAAAAAGCAGCAGCTACCTAAAAATGTAAAGTTTTAGTGCAACAATAACAATTGAAGGGTGTATTTAAATTGTTCCTGCAAACAGATGACATTTAAGGGGTAAAAATTCATGAAGTGACATAGAATTGGAAAGGCAAGGAAAAAAAAGTACAGGGAAACATTTACAGCTTAAGACATTCAAACACTAAGGTCAAATAGAATGTGACTTTAAAAGTAAACTGGACCCATCCTGAACAGAAGGATGGACTGCATAGTCTCTGCTGTCAGCATCAGTGAAATTAAATTAAACAAAGTTAACCAAAGGCAAGATACCCTAAACTAAGATCCCTAACAAAGATATGCATGCACAACAAGATTGGGGGTTGGAAGGGCCCAGGAACATTTTATTTGATTATAATAGCATGGGCTTAAACAAAAACAAAACAAAACAAAAAATTAAAAAACTTTCTGGTTCACTATGCAGAGAATAACAAAACACCTGGCAGGTTTAATTTATCACATCAAGAGCAAAGATAGGCATGTGAAGTACATGCTACAAGTACCTACAGATTAAGGCTTTTTAAAAGAGCATTCTATTTACTTTTAACAGGTTGAAACACTTCAAAAGGATTGGCATTAATTTTTTTTATTACTCTGAGGCCCGTTATTGTGGAAAATGGATGTTCTTATTTGATGATAAAAAAGGAGTAACAGCAGCTAAAGGCTAAACAAAATAAATGGCTCCTTCACCATACCCGAGTTCCACCTGGAAGCTTCTCACAAATTCAGAAACGGATCTCTGAGAAAGTTCTCTTTATAAAAAGTTGATTTAGAAAATCCCTGAAGTCATTATTGCATGAGACATGTGATGAATAAGTACCCCATCTTGAGTCCTTTGCATCAGGAAGGGGATATTGAAGATAACACACAACATCCGTATGCTGTTACAAGAAGGGACTCGAGTGCAAAACAAGGCTGGCTGCATGTTCACTTTCCCACGAAATGAACATTACCCAGATGAAGGTGAAAATCTCCTCAGAAGTGCAGTGAATTTCAGCTGGCAGATGACTAAATACTGAACAAAAAACCTTCCCCTCTGCATACTCTTGGCTATACAAAATACAGCAAGAAATAAAACACCAAACCTGTAACATCGGAATAAAAGGTTTCACGGTTGAAGAAAATAAAAGGCCACATACCAATCGCTTCTGCATCTAGAAGCAGAAATGGAAGTCATGAAGTAAGGGACATAAAAAAGGAACAAGGACAAAACATTAACCTCACACTTGTTTTAAATAAAACCTCAGAATTTTACAACACAATTTCTGGACAGAAAGAAACCCCTGTAGTAACTTTGCTTTTAGAACTGAGAAAAACTTTAGTATCAGTAGGACTTTTAAATAAGCTGCCATTTTCTAATAAGAAGCACACATGACTAGGACAGATGTGGCTATACATACTCGAGTTCATCAAAACCCAGTGGGAGGGAAATCTGACACATGCAACAAATCCCTTGGATGGGTCCAGTAATCATCAAAGTTCTGCCTGGACAGCAAACATTGTTGACATGCTGACCAAAAACTGTAACAATGAGGTTAAGACTTTGACTTAAGGTAAACATTAGATAAAAAGATTAAAAAATTTTAATCTCAATAAATAATTAATACCTTTTATAATAGCTAAGCCATTTAAAGTAACTGCAGGAGAAATTAATTTAAATACTGATAAACCTGATTCCAGCATTACCCAGGTTTTACCATTACCTGTTAATTCTGTACTGATCTTAACAGAATAAAGAAGGTACAAAACAGAACCATCCTTGACATATAGTTACTTACAGACTTAAGTCTTAGTTATGACTTAATTTGCTCCTTAAGAATTTTTTCATATTTTTCACTATAAAGTGATTTTCCAGCTCCTGTTCTTGTAAAGCCTTCCCCGAATAATTTATTTTTACTACTTGATTGTTCATGTTATTATGGAAGCCTCTGCATCACTGATCTGATGCTGCACATGGAGCAATAGCCCCCACGCTTCCAGCCACAATCCTCCTGCCTTGACCTGCAGTGACCACAGCTGCTAAGGGACCAACCATGGGGCTGTTTTTAGTGGTACTGAGAGTCCTTCCAAGAGTCACTGCCTGACAAAATCAAGTCACACCCCCAAACAGTGTAAGATTTTTTTCTTAGTACACAATTTAGCATTTAACTCTGCCAATATTGTGCTTTTAATACTTCTCTTAAACAGACCTTATTAATACATTAAAAAGTGTTGCTGGGATCCCATCAGAAACTCTTTAGGGAACTATTTCACAAATATTTTCTGTTTAAAATCACATGTTATAGTAATTTTCATATCTATTTTATATGGGGATAATTTACACATGAGAAACAGCCAGAATCACCATTAGGAAAGATCACAGTTCTGGAACTTCAACTTCTATAGTCAGGAATCAGAATGAGAGAAAAAAAAAAATCCTTTTCATAGCTTCAATCACAACAACTAAGTCAAAACCATATTGCCCATATTGGTGAACACCTCCCTCAAACATCAGCCATTTTTCAAGATAAGACCACAGTCCCAAAATCAGTTTATGCTGTTGACCACACAATTTTCAAAAAAGCAAATCCAGTTAATAAAGAGCTAATTGCAATCTTATTTTTCTCTTGAAAAACGTGCAGCAGCAAAGATACTGCTTTTATAATTTTTTATTTGTTAGTATTGATTATGTAGCAACATAGATGTTTCCATTTTCATTACGGAAGTAGCAGCTTTGTTTTCACCCCTCTCCAATCTCTTTTCAGGAATGTTTTGCTTCCTTTGGACAAATGCACATTCCTGAGGCACATGTACATTCAGTACAAACAAAGATAAGGCTGAAAACAGAAAAATGGATTCCCCAGCAATTTACTTAACACTGCTCCAAAAACAGTTATAGGTTTCCTTTTACTACTTTGTTAGCCTTCAGTGTACTGGTAAGAGCTCTGCTGGACATGGCTGTGTTCGGCAAAATATTTGTCTCTCACAGTGTTGATCCCCATAACCAAATAAAGCATTCCTGAAGTATTGACTATGATATTAAACCTTGGTGCTGAAGTTACATAAAGCAGTTATGTCCTGTAAGGACAGTAAGCTTATTGGATATCAAGTGATTTTAAAAGGATGACTCAATGTTGGCACAGTTCCCAAGCTCATATACAGAATTTCCTTTTCCTCCCCCTCCCTTGAGTCAGGAAGTCTCTTAGATGCATTTTTACTTCCCCAACTTGTTATGAGCATAGGATGAATTTTCAGCATTATCTGCAGAAATGAGACCATCCTTTTGAGCTATACTTTTTGAAGTAATAAAGAACCAACCAACTGAAAACCAATTACTTTCCCCTCTTGTATTAGAGCTTATAAAAATCTTCATTAAGGTAAAAATGGGAGTTAAAAATGTAAAGAGTGCACCAGTCTAGGTATTATTTAAATATCTTAGATGTATTTTGTATACATTCATACATTCTATACTTTTTATACTCCTACCTTTAAATTCAAAACTACCTTAAAAATAAAACTCACAGTCCAACAAGTACTTCACAATCTCCCATTACTTTGGTAAGCAGTGTTAGTGAGCTAAATCATGGACTAAAAGCCATTCCTTGTATCTGTGACTAATACTCAATTTGAGTCATTTCATAAAATAACCATGACTTATATGCTCATATACAAACAATTGTTCTAAAAAGCTGATAAAAAATGTTGCTTCTGAAGTAGCAATTATTCTAATACAACAAAAAGCAAAGCACTACCATGCATAAAATTAAGTCAAGCTGACCTAAGCATATTCTGTGTATGTTGTCTGTTTTACACTACTACCAAAGAAAAGCAAGTGTAGAGCGGAAGTTCTAATTAACATGGACATCTGAAGTCAGAAATACAGGCTTTCACAATTTATGTCTTTGCTTTTTAAAAGATGGAAAACCTTACAATTTCAACTAACATCAAATTGCTTGTTGCAGACAGCATCTACTGTCTTACCTGATAGAAAATAAGATTTCCTAAAAGAAGACTCCATTTGTAAATGTTTAGATCCAGGGTCTGGTGGTTTTTTTTTTTTTTTTTTTAGTTCTAAATTGTTAAGTCTCTCAGAGAAAAACAACTTGCAGAGATAATAAATAAAAAATTGTATTTATTCCTTACTCTCCACTCTTTTTAATTTCTGGCTTTTTACTGCAACCATTTGGAGATTTAGGAGGATGCCTATGTCTGCATTTATTCCATGTATCCAACTCACAGAATGAAGACTGCCGACCTGGTTACTGAGACAGAACTCCTCCCATTCTTTTCGTTGTACAGATGAAGCAAGATAGAAGTTTGAAGAATGAATCCTGTCCCAGAGAAACAAGCCAGAGGACAGGTAAAACCCCTTTGGATAAATGTGGTTCACCAGGCTGGGAGTGTAATTCTGAAAATGCTTTCTTTCCTTAGAATGAAAATATAAAAGGACAGGGCAGAAGTAGGACACTACTCCTTCTTCCCAAAGGAACTGTGAGCAGTTGTTTGGCAGGTAAGCTGAGGAATTCCTGTAAGCATTTTAAAAGCTCAATGTCACCAAAAGCAGTTTTGCAATGCAGTTCTCTTTTGATCAAACAGCACAAAATTATCTCATGAATTGAAATGTGCTCGTCAGCATTGGAAAAAAAATACTCATTGGGTGGGACTTTCATTTCCCAGTAACTGTGATACAAATTTTTTTCCTACTTTGTAAGGACTAACATTTCAGAGCATTGCAATTAAAAAAATAATTAAAGGTTAAAAAGCCACAAACTATTTAGACGGAAAAATAATCCATGAGCATATTCAGCACTAATCTGTGAAAGCTGTGAAGCCTGTTTCATTAGCATGATTTCCTAAACATATGCCAAAATCTATATGGGCTGAAAACCTTTAGTTTGGCCAGCAATATCTAGCATTTTAAAATCAACAGAATGCTAAAGACAACCTAATCAAGCTACTGTAAGTAGATAAAACAATGTAATTTTTGGACCAAATTTCTGAGGAATACCTTTCATGTTGCCTGTGGAAAAGAACTATAATTGAGGACTATGAGTTGATAAATATTTATTTTACAAGGTTTACATTAAAAAACCTCTTGATTATAATGCAACCTATGTTCTATTGTTTTACATACATGTCTTGTTCTGGTGTTTCACTTACGGCAAGAAAATCCCATTTCGTTTTTAAATAAACATTGCAAAGTTTAAACCAGTATACAGGCTAGTAGGTGTTAAATTACTACTGCTTTTACAAGTTAATAGACTTTCACTTAAGATGTTAAGTTATTACACAAGAAGGTCATGGGGTTTTGGATTTTTTACTCCCTTATTGAAAAGTATTTGCAGACTTGCAGGAGAATAAACGTGAAAACTGATTTGACTTCCAATGATAAAATGTTCTGTCCCATTGCATGTTTACATGTATTGTTAAATAGTTCTGCAACAGTACTTGGGATGATTCAGTACTCCATTAGTAATTTTTCTCAATTTATATCAAACTTTTTAATACTTAAACAAGACAAATTATATGCCCAACAAGACAAATTATACAAACTAACATTTGCTATGACTAAATTATCATTGAAAAGTTGAAATAACCCTAACACTGTTACGCAAGCGTAACTACTCTTCATACCATTTCAGAAGTAAATATAGGATATTAGTAAGCCTGAATTACTTTAACTACCACCCCACAGAGTCATATTTTACAGTTTAAAGTAATACATGAAGATGTAACTATTAAAAGAACCACTAAGTATTAAAAATACAAGTGTTTTTAATAAAACTTGACTCTCAGTGAGAATACATACAGCTAAGTTCATATATTTCAACACCCCCCACCTCCCCCTGAAATACAAGTTTTACATTATTTACATACAGGTAATAATTTCCTAATAAGGCTAAATATCAGCAGGTATCTTAGAAACTTCTACAACACACAAACATACCACAGACTTTTTTTTTTTTTAAAGAAATACAAAACGCTTTGTTTCCAAACAACACTGATCCCTAAGCAGTGAAAGACTAAAACTGCTCTAATATTAGAGGTTTAATTAAAGTAAAACTTCCCCCTTTCCCCCTTATTCTCTTAAATAAGAAACTAAGCTCACCCGGACAGAGCGAACACGCAGAGCCAGAAACTTAAACATGACTAAGAAACCATGATGTTTGGATTTTCTGACTGAGCGATCATAAGTCTAGCAGGGAAGACCAACCCTGGCGTTTTTGCTGTGACCAGCTGTTCCGGCAATTAGAAAATTTCCTGTCAGGCAAGTCAGACACAGTTGGGGGGTGGGGAGAGAGAAGGGGGAAAAAAAGGCCCAAAAAAAGAAAAGGCATTTAAAAAAAGACATTGATTCCATGCACACACACACCCGGCCATGATAAAGAAAGACTGGGCAGCAGTGGTGCTCATGTTGCTGATGCTTACAGAGATCAGCACAGGAAACTTAAGCAGATTGCCTGATAGCAACAGGCTGTTGCAGATGTTACTGATTCCTGGTTCCCAGAAAAGAACAAAAGAGACCAGCATCTATTTCAGAAATCACGCTACTATGCAACATTTCACTGATTAAGCACATTTTAAGTCCTATATGTGATAATTGTATTTTTATGAATTTTAACTTTACAAAAACTTTTAAGATCTCCCATATCACTAACTTTTAGACTTCAATGCAGAGAATGCCTAAAGATTGTTTTTATGTACCAGAGTTTAGTTAGAGGACCAAAATGACCTTGTGCTTAGTCCTTTGAAATTCTGCACATAGAAAATGCTACACAGATGTTCTAGGCCAAGGCAGACTGCAGAAATATTTCAATTGGATTGCCCAGCTCAAATGTCTGACTTATGCACCAATATTGTATTGCTCTGTAGAGAATGAAAGATTTCTTAAAGTAAAAAAAAAAAAACAACCCTAAGCTTTCTTTCCATGTTTAAAAAGCTCCAAACACTTCAAATGTTTCTAGGAATTAGAATTCCATCTAATTACTTCAAAGAGTAAGAGATGAAGTTTTTAATTGGAGCTCTCTAGATTTAGAAGATATGGGAGATATTCTTCTGAATATTGACACTATCTTTAGCATTTTTGATACTTATTAAAACAACGAATTCCAAAGTACATGCTCCTTCAGTGGAACAAGACTGTTTTTCAAGTAATAAATTAACAAAGGCAAGTAAAAGCTTTGAGTCAAAGGCATATACATGTATTTAGCTATAAACATATCCAGGTGATTCCGTTTAGTGACTCCATATCAAAGGAAACAAAGCAAAATACTGTAGTCCTGCTTGCACAAGACATGAAAACAAACTCACCCTGCAAACAGCTTCCCTTGACTGGATTCTAACAAATATATGGATTAATGCATTTTTTGTTTTATTTTAATTCCTCTTCAGAAGACAAAGCCCATCATTTAAGTGACAGAACACATTGCTGCTATCTCCGTCCCACATCCTGGCTGTCTGCAGTATCCGTTTCTAGCTTTTCCTTTAAATCGGGATTACACATCTCCCCAGTGTGAACCAAGACCCTCTTGTCAAAATGGAGACGTGAAATAAAGACCTGACTTTACTCATATCCCAAAAGCAAAATTGTACCCTTTTAGCGTTCTCTTGTACTCCCCTGGGTCTTTATTTGTGTCACATCTGCAGGGACGATCTTTCAAATTCTGTGTTCTGAATATACACAGTTATTCTTATTATTGTAAGTTACACAGGCCTTCAGGAACTACTACTACACAACGGAGGACTTTGGGACTCAACTGAGGGCTCAAAGGTCCTCAATACCAATGTGCTTTTCACAGTTACAGCCTTTTTGGAAGAAGCAGTCTTTACTACAACAGTAGTAACACAGCCTGAAGAATTGTTAAATATTAATTCCAGGATGAACAAAGCTTCTTGAACACAAGTAGCTTACTGCAACACAAGGATTTCAAATGTTTCACAAATAGCATAAAAATTACTTGAAGCTTTCCTCTCTTCAATTGTTTCAAACGTGCAGCTACTTCCCCCTTCAAAACTGAAATACCTCAAGAATTGCAGTTTAACAGCAATATAGTTATTTGCACTTGGAAAACTTAAAAGAAATTTAAATAAATAAAGGAGAGAGCATTCAAGCCCTCTGCTTTTACCTTGTCAAGAACAGATACAATTACACTAAAAGCAGAGTGACCAGGAATCTTCAAGTCACTAAATTAAACCCTATGGTAGCAAAAAGAGCTAAAGGCAGAAATGCAGACTAAACGGTAAGAGCTGCTCTAACTACAACACTCCTTAAAGATGAAAAGATACTGTGGGTAAATAACAATTTCCTTATATTTCTCCTGTGAAGGTAAGAGTGTATTTGATGTATCTGCTAAGGGTGACAGGAATAAGGAATTTCAACTGAAACATTTGTACAATTACTGACTACTGCTCTCCCAAACCTTTTATGTGACCTCCCAGTGAAGTACAAAGCACAGTGCTCAGGGGTCAGTGGGGTTACTTCACAACAATAGCTCTCCTATAACTGGCATGGGTCTGTGGCAGGTGGAAGAAATTTCTTGTGTTCTGAGAGAACACAGCCTGCACAGTTCCCAAAGAGCACCAGCAGCCAACCAGAAACATCGAGATATAAGCTACACAGCTCTGAGAATCTCTCAGAAGAGAGCTTGCCCTTTTAAATATTCCTTCGTACACGAAGGAGACAGGTTAGAGGGCAGCAGTCCCCAGCAGGGAAGTCTCTGATAACAAGAACAAATTGCTCCAGCAAGTTGCTCCCCTCACCTTGAAATCTCTGATAAGGATTTGTATTATACTTGTTTATCAGGAGACACAATTGTCTCCGAAACAACGGGACCGTGGTATGCCTGTCAGTCATAGTTCTGTCAATTGCAGAACTCCACTTGCACAATGCATTTCCTCCTCCTCCAGTACAGAAATATAAAGTGAGTTCATCTCCCATCTTCCCCTCCCCATTGTTCAAATTGGATGCTCTGAGTTTACAAAAATAAAGAGAAATGCTGTCTAGACTTTCAAGAGAACAGGGCTCACAGACACTGCAGAGAGCAGGAGAACTGAAAAATGCCGAGGAACTCTCAAAGCAGTACAAAACATTTGGGAATCTGTGAGTTTTATTGAATGCTGAAACATTTAATCAAAGTGGAGTCCATTAGGCGGACTAACAATCTCCTATACCCTCAGTTCAAGAAGTGCAATAATGCAAATTAAGTCTTTGCTGTGCTAGAAAAGCAAGGCTCTGTAGTATGGATTGCTTTAAATTATCTGCAAAAACCAAAGAAGCAGCACATATAAGGAATGAAAAGCCCTTGTTTGACAAAGGTCAACCATTGAGGAACAGAGACCTAATTTTTTGAGTTTTCATAAGCTGAATAATATACTTTTCCTCATAATAAATACGTTTGTACAGCCAAAGCAGCAATATTCTATTAAACAGGGGGTGTGGCAGCTTCCATCTGTTAGTTTACAGGACTTGCAGGGCTACCATCTGTTTTCTCTCCATGTAACAAGTAAGCAGCTTGACTCTGAACGTTGCTTACACTCTCAAATTATTCAAATTTTCTGACCAAGATGCAGAAAGTACCCTGCACCTAAGACACCAAATGCAAAATAAGTCACTCAGAAAATCCAGTAGAACACATCAATGAAAGCTTTGCTGTAACCATTCTTCAACACCTGATAATATCTTGGGGGAGAAAAGTATTCCAGGGCTTGCCTACTTTATATATTAGTTTGATATCTAAGAGTTAATATCTCAGACCAAATGCTCTGCACTGTTTACAAGGATGCTGTAACTTCTTTCTTACACAAGGACCCACAAGTTCATTCTAAGAGGAAAGATGCACCATGTCACCAAGTTGCTAACAAAATTCATCCAAGTTGCAGCAGAGTAGAGTGCTTTGGAAGATACTGAATTTCCAATTTCATTATATTAGACAAAAAAAAAAAGATATTCGGCCTCTTATGAAGCACAATCTAGGCATTGAGAAGCGAATAACTGGATTTAATTTTTACAGATGCAAATGGTTTGCCTGAGAAGCTTATTTGTTCAAGAATCAAGTTATTTGATTGTAAAATAGAATTAAATACACGAGTACATATATGTAAGTATATTTAGTAGAATACACTAAAAGGAATGTAAGAATTATAGAATACTTTCAAGTACAAGTTTAGTATTTGTAACCCAAGCTGTTACAAGTAGCTACACAAGCAGCTGTTTCAGCTAAAATTAAGTATTAGTCTGTAAATAATGAGAAACCCAAAACTTGGTGAACTATGAACACTTGTGAATCCAAACATTTCCCTAATGTTTAAGAAATTATAGCTATGTTTTAAAATCTCTACCACAGAGCCAAAAATTTTAATCAAAAAACTGACAAAAATGCACACACAGAAAATTGAAACATGAAGGTTGTATCAGCAAAAGTAAAACAAACATATCAAAACGATCATCAGAAATGCGTTCATTGTCATGTTAACACACGACTGTTCTTAAACAGGGAAACTGTTACTGATCACTTGAGCAGGAATATCCAGCACAAGTTTAGAGCAGTCCTGAAATGGTGCTTCAACTTGCCAAAAGACAAACAAAAGTTTCTGAAATGTGGAGTTCTCACTAGTACATAATATTAGAAATTGATGTAAAACTAAAAATCAGTTAAATCCTCTCTGAAATGTTTTAAAATCTAAAAATCTGTCAGTTTAGTTATGCTCTTCTTCCCTGAATTTTCCTGAATAACATTCTCATCCTACATTATTTTCACAGATGAAGATACAACAAATGAGATTACCCCAGATTACTCTGGATTTAGCATTACTGCTTGAGTGATGGGGCCTTGCCCATGGCTGTAACTGGTGAATTATCTGCCTCTCCTTATCTTGACATCCCCACCCCAGTGCTTTAGATTTGGTGTAAATTGTATGGTATATATGCATGTAAAACACAGAATCTCAGCACTGACCAATCACATTCAATACTTCAAGAAAGAGACTGTATTGTCCACATGCTTCAGATTGTTTTTCCAGTGTATCCTGAAGCCTTTTTTAAGATCACACTTTTCTTATAAACTCTTTTAATAAAAGACACTGATTGGGAAGACAGTGATCTTAATATTCATCTCTCCTGACTCCAAATAGATGTGTTATTTAAATTCTACCAGGAAAAAATAAATGAAAAATACTTTTTTAACTACTGACTTCTCTTTGCAAGCATTTCTTACTCTACCTTTTGACTACCCACTGACTAGTCATTGTTACCTTAGTTATACATTTTCAGTAAGAGGATGGTAGCTACTGAGATTTAATTTTTTATCACCCAGATCAGCATATTTTAATATAATTTGTTTTAATTTAGTTCTATGTATGCTTTAATTCTGCTTGTTTAAAAGTAGGGCCTTGTTTAAAGTTTTACCAAAGCATACAAGAAATCAAAGGTAGGAATATGACCCCACCACCTGCATTGAAGAGAGGTTCATTGCAGGTTTGAGTCTGAATAGGTTCCACTTCTGCCTGTACTGAAAAAACCCCAACTTTCAGTCCTTGCAGGTTACCAAAAAGAAATAGACTGAATTTTCTGCATATTACAAAGTACCAGTGAAAAGAAAACTTTTTACAAATTCTTGGTACCTAATATTTTTCATATGTTTAATAATTAGGCTTAAACTAGTAGAATACAATGGTAATACATCAGTTGCACTAAGTGTTTTATCAGCTAAATAGAATCCAGATAACAGAACATAAAGAACACAGCACAATATGCTCTTCACAAATACACAAAAGCCACCTGCTAGACTAGCTGCAGTTTCTGGTTAGCTTTAACCAGCAATAAAGCATGCAGCATGATTGCAACAGCCCAAAACAATTAATTTGCTCAGTTAATTTACTCAATCTCTATGGACACAGAGGTACAAAAAGCAATGGCAGACAGCACAAGAGCGAGAAAGGTAGCAAATAAAAGGCTTTAAATAGCTTCCCCTTACAGTAACGTTCACTTAAGCTTTCACATTAGGTTAAACTTCAGCCAGCTGCTCTTACATTTATTTCCTGCTGGTCCCAGGTCATTTATGAGATAAATCAGATAAAAAAATGTTGACAACAAGCTATAAAGTCAGATATAATCAGCATACTTGTTGCAATAAAACCAGACTACTGAATGAGTCCCCTTTTAAAAGAAGCAAGACTTTGAACCATACAGCATCTTGGACGCCTCAGAAATGAGTATCTTTAGAGCTCCTGCTTTTCCTAAAACAACCACCAAATTTGAATCACAGACATGTAACTCAGGCTTTCCTGTTAATTAACTTTACTTTTGACCAAAAGAACACAGGTGTAATAAAACAATTTATCTTTTGGTACACAGAATACTAGAGAGAGCTCCTATGTACATAGAACTGTGTTAACTTTTAATATTTATTTTAAGCTTCCTATCTTGTTTGCATTATCAGCATACTAACCAACCACTTAAGACAGCAAAAGGATGCAGTATTTCAAGCTTTCACCTTCTATCTCCACAGAAGTATGGCAACTTTCTATCCTGAACTTGCATACTTTACACACTTATCAAAGTATTTTGTCTTCTTACCTGAGATGCTAGCACACCCTAGGCATTCTACTGTCCTCAGTTACAGCTGAGAAATTTCATAAATTGTCAGCTATAACTGACTGAGCAGCTGTAGTAATGCCTTGTTTAAAAACCCCTAGATTAGTTTATACCACAATTGGCAAACTTTTACTCACCACAGCCTAGAAATAAATGCAAAATATATTCCTAGAATACTGGTCTGAGACATTAAAAAGCTAAAACAATCTTAACCAAGCAGTTCAAGCATGACAGAAAGAATATCAGAGAAATGTTTTAATTTTTTGATGGTTATACTGTATTAAAATCAGTTGCTCACCAAAAAAGCAGCAGTTTGGAGATTTCCAAAGGAAGCATAGGGAAACATTTGTAAGCAATCCTGTAGTTATCAAATACTGAAAGAGAAGTTTGATAGTTTTGAGGGATGAACCTTAGCTGGCTGCCAGACACCCACCCAGGCACTCTCTCAATCCCCGCTCCTCAGAAGGACATGTGGAAAAAAATCTCATGCATTGCCTTAAGAACAGGGACAGCACTCACCAGTTACCACCATGGGTCAAAGAGTACCAGTTTAGGGAAAATTTATTTCACCTGTTGCTAGGATAGTGAGAAACAAAGATGAAAATAAAACCACCTTTTTCTCCACCCTCCCCTTCTTCTCAGGCTGAATTTCACTCCTTAATTCCTCACTTTTCTACCTTCTCCTTCTCAAGAAGCACAGGTGGAATGGGAATTGCGGTCAGTTGTTAACACTGTTTCTGCTACTTCTTCCTCAGTTTTCCCCTGCTCCAGCACAGATCCTTTCCATAAAGTCCAGCTCTTCAGGAATAGACTGCTCCAGCCTAAGTCCCCCATGAGCTGCAGTTCCTGCCAGAAAACCTGCTCCTCTGTGGGCTTCTCTCCATGGGCTGCAGTTCCTGCCACCAGCCTACTCCAGAATGGGGTCTCCTCAGGCTCAAGCTCCCCTCAGGGCACATGTACCTGCTCCAGAGTGTGGAGGCCTCCACAGCCTGTAGGGTGGAGATCTTCTCCACTGTAATCCTCCAACAGGCTGCAGGGGACAGCCTGCCTCACCATGGTCTTCTCCAGGGCTGCAGGGGATTCTCTGCAGGAGGCATGCAAAGCACCTCCTGTCCCTCCTTCTTCACTCATCTTAGTGTCTTGCAGGGCTGTTTCTCTCACACTTTTTTACTTCTTACCCTCACAGATGCAACACAGCATTTTTTTTACCCAAAACATGCTATCACAGATCTCCACCCACATGGTTGATGGGCTTAGCTTTGGCCAGTGCTGGGCCCATTTTGGAGCTGGTTGAATCTGGCCCTGCCCTACACGGTGGTGCAAACCCCTTGAACTCTTCTCACAGAGGTCAACCCCCCACTCCTCCCCGCCCAAAATCTTCCCTTGTAAACCAAATACAATAGATAAGTTACAGACTCGAAACAATCAAGCAGTGGCACTAGTCAAAAAAAATTAACAAACCAAAACAAAACACTTTTCCAAAGATATGTTCTAGTTTACATAAGAATTCAAGTAAGGATTGTAGACTATATTATGTACAATATTCAAACAAACAATCTCCTAGTGTTGCCTTCTAAACACACAAATACTGTTCTTTTCTTACTCTTTAACACTGCACTGCTTCAGTCACCTGTCAGCAGTTGCCTTGTTTCTTCATCTTGTATTAAATACAGCAGAGCCTCGATGCTGTGAGGAGGAACTGAGAGTAGCTATACAGTGCAGGATTGCAATCACCCAGTTTTCATGTCAGCTTAAGAGCTACACCTTAATGGGTACATTTGAAGACAAACATGGAAAAAGCAACTTATTAGCTCAACTGTCTCTGTGCACAATTTCAGCAGAGAGAGAAACTGCTTTGGTGTTGCAATTATATCCATGCTGTATAGATGGAAACAGCTTTGACCATCTACTCACAACCTGAAGCCTGCACAATATGCAATACCAGCATATGAACCCTGAACTCCAACCAAATATGGAGTTTCAAAAATTGTTTTTATTGGTAAAGCCATTTATCACCAGACGTAACATTCAGATAGTATTCTCTAACACACAACTACAGGTAAACTTCATGTTTGACAAAATTCACAGGCATTGCAACAAGAAAACTGAACTCAGTGCTATCTTCACAATACAAAATTTTGTAAACCGCAAGTTTGACATGAAGACAAGGAACCTTAAAAATTATCACAGTCAGGAAGGTTCATTGATCTTCTCTTTAGTAACAATCTCTATTTTTAAGAAGCCTAGCTTAAGAATTCCTTCGATGAATGCCTTTCAATAATAAGCACAATGGAAACACTTTCACAGTTGTTCCTCACCCCTTGACCTTCCCTGAAACACTATTAAAAGCTGAGGAATGAGTTTTGAGAACGGTAGGATACCAAACTAGACCAGAGTCAGTGAGAAAAAACCTCTTTCCAAAACATTAAGATCCTAGAGTGCACTCCATGTCCAGTAAAACCAAACAACAAAACGCCAGTGGCAAACGCCTATGAATTAAGTGACATCAGCGTGCTCCAATATTGTACTATCTTTTACTCACAGTTTGAGGGTTGATATCATCTTCTCCCATAGGTTCATCCACAATTTGCTGTCCATTCTGTAAAAAAGACAAAAAGTGAAAATAAATACTGAATCCAAGTACAGAAATAAATATATTGGAGTTAGGCTATCACAGCATGTTACTGTACTCTCTTTTCCATATTCTACTAAAGCAGGTAATTGAAAGTAAACATGGAAAACTCCATATTGTTGGCATGTAATGTCACTCTTGCTTTGATCCTCATGTATTCTCAACCTGGATGAAATCACAGTAAGAAATATATAAAACAACCTGGCATCTGCAGCCTCACTACTACACAGCTAGACATTATTTTCCATTCTGCAAAACAGTTAAACCTGAGGGAGACTGAACAGCAAAAAGCCACAAAAAAAAAAAAAAAAAAAAAAAAAAAAAACCAGACAAGCAGGTTCTTTCTAAGAACATGACCTTACAAAGCAGCTCAGCCCTTGTTCCACCTTAAGGATAATTTATAACTACAGTAAACATTTAGAAAAAACACTGAATGCAATTCTAATTTTACTGTTAATTTTACAGCATTTACTACTTTCTGTACTTTCCCAAGGGCCATTCTAACAAACCATACAGAAAAATGCTTTTGAATTTGAAATTTAACCATAAAGATTTTTTAAAAAATCTTAAATATCTAGTTGGCAAACAAAGGATTTCTTTTTCTTGACAGTGATGCTATACTTGGAGAATTTCTAAGAGATATTTTTCCCTGACTTTGAATGACTTTGCTTACACATCAAACATGACCAATAGCAAGCTGTAAGGAAAAATACGTATTTCCTAAGTTATGGTACAGGGCATCACCTTGGGCATTAATTCTTACTTTTCTCCTAAAGTTTAACAGCAATTCTGTATCATTTTAGAAACAAATGAAAAACTATTAAAAATGGTTACCATTTTCCATTACCGCTGAAGACAGAATTTAAGTTCAGTTGCGTATTGCTTCCCTAGAGAACCCAAAGTCTAATTAATCTATTTTTTCAAATCTTAATTTACTTAATAGTTACATACATGTATAGATAGTTATCTTTTAGATGTCAGAAAGTTAATAAAAGCTGCTCAGAAATTCAGAGATTTTAGCTTCATTCTACACCTTCCTTCCCACTACTCAGTTTTTCAGCAGACTTCTCGAGAACCTTCCTAGCATTCTTCTGTAACAACTTCTGATTAATATAGCCTTCTAGTTTGCATATGGCTGAAGGAGAGTCTTTCATATGTGACACATTAAATCCTAACCACTTATGAATTCTAATTTTCAAATATTGCAAGCACACAATGTTCAATCAGATGATTACGAGCTCTCTAGCAACTTTTCTCCTGAGCTTTTTTTTTTTTTTTTGCTAGAAGATGCAGCTGGAAAAAGCTAAATTGTAGGAATTATGGATTTCCCAAATATGGCACATATTGAGTTGGGTTTTTTTGTGGGGGCATTTCTTTAGGGCTTTTTTGGTTGTTTTGTTTAGATGGTGGGCAGGAGAAGAAGGCTGGGCTTGCTGATTGTCTTTCTACGGCAGACAACTGGCATGTGGTAGGAGTGCTATTTTCTCATCTTTCCTGGCCTCAGGAAGATACTAGAGATTTCTGGCATGACTCTGGTCTACTCTAAAAGTCATCATTCCATGATGGAGGACTAATACGAAATCAGTGTCATGTGCTATATGTTACTACAGCAGTGAATACAATCTTTAAAAGCTGTCTCAGTTAAGGGCAGTCAATACAAGCCATGTGTACAGCTAAGGGTAATTTGATATGATGATTCTCCAAAAGGCCCACATTCCTCACACTGTAATATCTTTTACTTATAGTGTACAGGCAGTGAATATTGTATTGTACTATCCTTCCTTAAGACACATAAAAAGTTGAGATTACCAAATGGAAGACCAGAAAAATACCAGCTTAGCTAAGTAACAGAAATGAGTGTTTTTAATAAAGCTTGTTTACAGGGAAACATATTGTGTATACATATATCATTACCATCAAGGCCACAAGTCACATACTTTCCCTTTTCTCAAATTTATGACATAAATTAACATTTGTATTTTAGCTAGCTACAGATCTCTACATTTTGTTCATGCTACAAGATAGCTTCCTTAGTATCTTGTCAAGTGGAAGCAAAAAAAAAAAGAAAAGAAAATCAGTAGAACAAATAAAATAATTGACTTTAGCTGAAAAGAAGAAGTCTATAATGTCCTAACAACAACGGATAAATTCTGGGGCCTAAAATAGGGCAATTTGTATATCAAAACCATGTGCTCTAAACTGACTCCACTCTACATGCAGATTTTCAGAAACAGGGATTCCTGCTACAACAGTCATTCTGCTGAATAATAACGTACATTAACTGCAGGTTAAATAAGAATTTGCCACACAATAAGCTTTAAGTTTTCACATTTACCTATTTTAAGACAACTGAAACTAGTTGGAAGTGAAACGCACTCTCAGAAACTTCAGACAAGCCTCCGTTCAAAGACAAAAAGGGGAGATCAACCTCTGTTTTTAAAAACGCTCTAATCTGCAACCTCACTGACTTTTTCAACAGTCAACCAGAAAAACCACAGCACACTTCTGCAAAACAAACTGCTCTGCACAATCTGGTTTTCCTGTTTAATCCTGTACTCCTTACAGTTACTTTTCAGTTGAATTCAAGCAATGCATTCAAAACACATTCACTGGAACTAGGAACAAACTCAAGGAATCAGCATGAGCACCATGCAGTCATGTCTGAGCCAGAGCACCGGATTAGCAAGATCTTTTTAAACAGGTATACCCAAGCAATGATTATGCTAAGGGAATCACTGGATGGTAGAACCAGTTTTTCTCAGAACAGTCTGAGCCATGTAAGGTAAAGAAGAATATGTATATACGATTTATGGTTTGCTGGTATATGATCCCATTAAATGGAAAGCAGCTGTGTATTCCGAAAGGCTGAAAAGCGCACTGACTTTCTTAGGAGTTAAAACATAAAGCCCAAAGGTTCCTGTTGGAAATAGCACTGTTGAAACCACTGTGGAGCGAGGAGGTCAGCAGCATGCTTAAGAGGTGAGCAAATAAAATACGTTTTGTTTTGCTGGGCGTAGACTCCCTCTAGTATTTAACTAGCACCAAGGGCATGCCTCGATGACATAACAGACAGGGAGTAGATATAACAGTCTGATGAATACAGACTAAGAGAAGGCTGAATATTTATCTGTCACATTCTCAGGTTAGTCTAATTCAAAAGACAGAGACTCTAGACCTTGCTTATTCTTCAGCTGCTCTCCTCCCACAGCAGGGCAACTAAGTAAGCAGAATTGATCCAAGATCTGGCTATTCCCAGTACTCTGGTTCCAAAAGTAAAACATATTTCAGATGGCAACACAAGAGAAATATAAGAAAAATAACAGAAAAGATCCACAGAAAATTTCTACTTACACCTGAACACATCAACAATCAATTTATGCCAGGGAAGGGAAGGTGCACATCCCTTATAAAGGCAACCTACAAAACGGTCTTCCAATCCACTCTGATTCAACTTCCTACTGTGTTTTCCAGTGGAAAAAGTCATGTTAATTTAGGTACAAATTTGATTCCCCAAAGCTTTTAAACTTGTTGACATATCTCATTAAATTAGTAGAAATCAATATCTAAACAGCTGGGTTCCAGCAGTTTTCCTGAAGGCATACGGACAGGAACACAAAGATATCCTCCAGGTTCTCTACTAGGCATAAAGCAGACAGACATCAGGGAATCTTTATTAGGCAGCTGGTACATGAATGTCCCCCATATGATCTGACAGAATCTCTGACACAAAAGCCAATCAATCATCAATATTTCTAGCAGTCAAAAATTGCAGGTTTCAACTCACTGAACTCTCAGGATATAACAGCTCTCAGGATTTTCCTGGCAGAAAGACAGTTTAAAGAAAGCTTTTTTAAAATCCAGATTATTTCAATTCTTGACCAGTAATGCACACCCATAAAAACCACTGCAGGGATGACAAGGTCACAAGTAGTGTCATATGTTAAGGTACTGGCATCAAGAAAACAGAGTCATATCAAACTCTTTGTAAGAAAGAAGTACACCAAGAAATGTAGACCACATCCCCCCCACAATCAAACAACCACTTCCTTTGAAGCAGTGAATATCCTGCACTTTACATACTACAGTTATATATTGATCTGCAAGTCAAAATGCCATTTTTTAAAAAGTTACGATTCAAACACTTACTGCAAGAGATCCAATTCATCTCAGAAGTCTGGCAAAACTCACCTGCACAATAAACCTAATGCTTTTCCCATCTATCCTTCTGATTAGCACTGGATCCAGATGGGTAATTTTGTATGCAAAATACAGCAGCTACTGTCCATAAATACAATTAGAACTTAGCAATCTGGGGCAGGATATCTTGTTTTAATAATAATGTCAGGTAACCATCATTCCTATTACATAGCGTTTTTCACACGTATCTAAACCATATTAATTGAAATACTAAGTGGGCAAATCATTATATTTCCTATTGTACTAATTTTTCCTATTTTCCCATTGGTTTCATCAATAATATTATAGAAAGTGTACATTTGAAGCTTTTAGATTTAGTTTAGTATCTCCATTCCTACAGTCTGTTTGCAAATCAAAGTTCCACTGATTTGGACCTACCTTGCTAAGCACTTCTTTTATACAGTCTAAAAGGATTTTTTTTTCTGAAGGGTGTAAGTTTGTCCCCAAAGCTTCTTTGATATTAGACATAACCAAATATCTTCTTTCACCCCCAGAATATCTCTCCTTTGCACTTAGACTATTGTTAGACTATTTCAGGATGTTTAAGTATTCTTTCTGGCAAATATTTTAATTTTTTTTCCCCAACTATATTTGTCAGCTATTTTAAAACCCCTTATGAAATCAATACCAGTTGCATCTTTTGGAATAATTCTTCTGCCATTAAACTCAACATTTCCTAATTATTAATATTGGAATTGAGCATATAAATTACAAAGCAGTCCTTATACTATTAGCAGAGTTCAGTATACTTGGCAACTATTAGCTTTTCCATGCAACTGGTGCCTTGTAGCAGAACCATAAAACTCAGTAAAGACAAAAAATGTTATATTCATAGACTTAGCAATTAATCAAGACTTAACAAGAGTTAAATCAAGAATTAAACTGTATATCAGTGCCGAATGATGCTTTGACTACACAAATAAGCAAAAAAGATAAGACGTCTGAATCAGACCCTTTACAAACTGTTATGCAGACGTTTTAACATGCCAATGAGTAATGTAGGTGATGAAGCTTCACTCAGCTAACTCCTAGTTTTCAACTCCCAAAACTTCCAGACTCACCCAAAAACTTCTAAACACAGCTATAGGATTTAAACACATGAGAATTTCCAGTATTATTATTTAGCCATTAAAACGCTATATATAGATCTGAGCTCTTTCTCTCTGGCATTTTCAAGGGACTCTCAACTGACAAAGCCCAAGAATCGTGAGGTCCTTGGATGGAGAAGAGCTGTAACAATGCTTCTGCCTTGTTTCAAAACAGCACAGAATGCAGTTTTCCCACTGAAACACTCGTAACAGATTTGCTGTTAGCAACACGAGGCGCTGTGTGGAACCACGTTCGGTAAAAACCTTTCGATCTGTGCATGCTCAAACTTGCTATTCTAAGCAGCAGTGAGCTACTCTGAGAAAAAATTCGTAGGTCTGCAAAGAAATAGTTGAAAATAGACTGAGAGGACCTTAAGAGGTCATCCAATCTATCTCCACACACCAAAGCACGATCAGCTATTCCTACAATGCTGCTCACAAGACATTTATGTCTAATCCCCTCTTAAATCTTCAGGAGTTTTCACAATCTATTCCAGTGCTTAAATAAAATATAAGGCTTTAATAGGATCTGAATTAATGACTTGTGCCCTAACTTCTGAGCTGCGAAGCCACACAGATCCAAAGCACTTACCTAAATCCTGACCTGATTAAAATTTACTAGATGTAAATAGCAGAAGTGAGCCATCATCTTAGACTTCTCTAGCTGTTCTCTTATAGCACTTACCCCAAACATTTTGCATATACTGTTAGAAATAGTACATGCAAGTATTAAAAACTCCTTATTTAAAAAAAATCAAAATTCCCACAAGTATTTTTCTTATATATCAAGTACCATGAATTCCACATAATTTATTATTAATTTTATTGTCTAAGGTGGCTGACTTATTCCTTTGCTGAGTATTAAAAGAAACAAGAGGATGTTGAAACTTGCCTCTTCATAGAAAACCCCAGATAAAAGCCATTAACTTGCAGATCATTTAGGTACAAAGCCAAACTTCTTTAAATTAGGATACTTGGGCAAGTTTAACTACGTGATTTCATAAACCCTATCTATTTGCCACCTTCTTCCTAGCTAGTACAACTCAAGAGTATAGTTTAACAATACAGAAAAGTAGTTCCCTTTCCTGCACTGCAATGCTTTCCTTGGCTGGCATTTGTCCAGCACTGTGCCAAGTCAGGTTAGAAAAGAATAGTACAAAGGCTTGCAGCTCTCAGTAAGTTTAATTCTCTGAATTAGCTCATCTTGAAGTCAAACAAGTGCCACAACATTATTCAAGATGCTGTACATATACTCTTATAAAATCTTTGTGTTGGACAACCACTCTATGTAGCTAAAACCAGCTCCAAATCATGTGTGGTCATGTGTTCATGAACAAAAACCAAATAAACAAACAAAACAAGAAAATAAGAAAGAGACAGGGAAGCGAAAGTCTCATGTAGTTTCCTGCCTGCACAAGTGGATGGGTGGGTGAATTATGACACTTAACACATCAATTCAGCAGCCTTAGTAAAACAAGCCCAAAACCCCCACAGCACCTAATCTCTGTTCACCTCCAAAGAGGAAGAAGAAATACATATGTTAGAAATCAGCTACCTCAATATATCCAACCACTGCTGCATGCATGAAAATAGAAATTCCTTCTGCTTGCACACAATCTTAAGAGGCACCTGCTAGTGTACAAATCTTATTACTAAGCCTGCATTTGCACGAGAAGGCAGGTGCACCTCACCTTCCCTGCCTCCTGCAGTTCCAGGCCCATGGAAATGCCCTGTGCCTTCCTGGGTTCCTGCCAAAGGACTGGGCACACACAGGCAGGACGTGCCAGGCCCTTCCCCTACAAGCAGGGGCAGCCAACAGGCACAGCAAGGCTGTGCACTGCAATTCCCTGTGCTGCACACAGGGGTATTCAGATGTGAGTTGGTTTCTCAGAATGCATGAGAAATTACAAAGGCTGAAATTTAATACTGCAGTCAACTAAAGCATTACTCTTTACACTTATTTTATGAATTATCATTTTGATACAATTTGCTAAGAAGAGAGAATAAGCTGTGGAACAACTTCCCTATTTCCTAAAATACAGGATTTCTGAGGTGACTATGTAACAAAAGTCAGCTACAGGAAGACAGGAGGAGAAAGACTGCCTATGAAGCTAAAAGCATTGTTTCACATGTAAGTCTAAGTTCTAACAATGACTAATTTTGGCAAACATGTCATGCAAGAAATAATTCAAATAATACTTACATCCTAAAACCACCACCTTTTGAATTTGCAGGACAAAGAGGGTTTTATTTTTCAGAGCTATGTATTGTTGGACATTTAAAATCACAAAATACCACTTCTTCACATCATCTGCATATAGCTAAGCATGTTTCAATAAATTAATGCTTGGATTAAATTATTTAAGGTGGGATTTTTTTAACACTTACTTTAATTTTAACTTAGAAACTGTCAGGAAACAGACCTCAACAATAATAATGTATTTTTAAAATACATACTCACTTATACACAATTGAATGGCTTCACTGAATAAATAAATTAATTAATAATTTAAAAATGGTAGCACATTTCCTCCAAAAACAGTTGAGTGGAGCATTAAGCATACCACAGGGGTTTCTTGCATCAAAGGCAAAATATGGTAACTCTTACTGATAGGAAAGAACTAGCAGTAACTTTGTGGTCAAGTCACTGGAGCAGGTCCCTGGAAAGCAGAGTTCCACAACAGACTCCATGAGTGATGCTAGATGGAGCCACTAAGCTGTTGAGCCTCATCTTCCCATCTGCTACACAGGATTTTTTCTCCCCTCTATTTACAATGGGTGAGGCATTTAATCTTATTTCAGGGAATAAGGAGAGAATAAGTAGCACCATAACACGTATGCAAGCATCTAGCACAGCAACTGTAGTACTCAACCACTTCACCCAAACTTAAAAATTCCCAGAAGAGATTCTAACTTTTTCTAGTTTTATTGATTAAATTGTTCTCCTCTTGAAAGTCACCAAGATCAAAAAAAACCAATTACATGAATTTACTCTGGGCTGAAAAACTGGTTAAAAGTTTCACTATTGGAATATGGCTATGATTTACATCTGGTGAAAAAATACCCAAACAAACAACAACAACAACAAAAAAAAACAACACCAAACCCCCAAACCCAAACACCTCTCCTAACCAAGTGCCACAGAAAAAAACACAACTCCAAACCAGTATCTTGAATGAGGTCTTAAAGCTGGTAGATCTGCCAACTGCCAACATCAGTCAACACACAGAGCTGATATTTTTGATGTGCAGAAACAATTAAATGCCCACCTACGTGTCATTGTGACTCTAAGTCAAGCATTTCAAATGACAAACAACTACAGTCAGTGTGACAGACCACAATCAATTCAAAGACAACAGACACGCCTTTAATTGTGTCAATCTGCTTACATCTACTTTGTGTTACATGTCCCAGCTGGAGCAAGAAATATTGCCTACACTACAACAAACAAAACAAGGTAAGAACTGCCGATGTCATAAGAAAACCAATAGAACCATTCAAAGAAGTTAAACTCAACACGTTCTCGAGGAAATCAAGAGATGCAGGGAGCTCACAGTAGTGCATGATGGTACTGAATTCAACAGAGTAAAGCTTCTGCCTTCTCCTGCCCCACTCAGCTGACCACAGGACAGCATTACTATGTCATGGACTGGGATCGTGTTAACCAAAAAACAAAGCAGGTAAAATGGTACCAATAAGGATATGAAAACTCTGAACACTCCCTCCCTGCAACCTAAACACTTTTCATGCAGATTGTTTTTCTCAAGACAGTATTTACATATATATAAGATCTGTTATCTGTCCATCACAGCAGTTTGTGGAATATAGGGTATACTACTTATTTAGATGAGAATTAAATTTCCAATTCCCATTTTTTACTCAGTGTAAGAAAACGTCACCCCACAAATGAGTGAAAAACTCAAACTTTGGAATGCACTGTGTTGACAGCAGTTATGCATGAGAAGTGACAGCTGAGTGCTGCACAGAATTCTGTCTATAATGGAGACACCATGGATGGTCTTCAGCATCCCCACAGACTAGTCCATTTAGGTGATTCCACTTTGGCTTTAACTGTTTACCTGTGTTGGCTATACCAGAAATGACTGTAAGTATTGCCTTTGCTCCTGTGGAAGACAAGTACAACACAGATTATACAGACTAGTACAGAATGTGAAGAGGCAATCACAACCACAGGCTCAAGGCTACAGGTGGCAAGACATCAGATAAATTTCAGCTTCCAGGCCAGAAATACATATTGACACAGGGAATGCCACACTGACATCAGAATGAAATCACAAAGCAAAATTTACACTCTACCAGTTTCTTTAAAGTATCAGCATGACTGTTAAATGCTAGCACCCCTTGTCTCACACAGTTCTCACAGAAGTTCAAATAATCCTGGATACAGAATACAATACAAAGAAATTTGTGATGGAAGATTCATACAATCTATTTAAACAAGCGACCATAAATCCTGTCAAGAGCAGTGAAAAAAAATTAACTTTTTCCACAACCAACTTGGAGCATCTAAATTAAAACTCCCAAAGATAGCTGTCACAAATGCTTCCCAGAAAGTCTAGCAAATAGCATCTCCTTATGATGGTCATTTCTTTCAACATACTGGTGTCCAAAATTTGGCTGCCATAACTGTATTAATTCTCCTCCAGTTGATATTAATATGCATAGCTGGGAGTACAGATCAAAGGATCAGGCTAGTTATTCAAATGCAAACTGAAGTCATCAATACTTAATTTGCTCGAAAGCAGGTGACTTGAAATAACAGGCATATTCTCACCAAGAAAAACAAACCAATGCTTGTTATGAATCCTGAGGAGACCCTGAGTCAAAAAGAGCCAGCATCATTCCACAGGCTTTAAAGGTGCTGTGATTTACAACATGAAACTGAAACTACAAATTGTATTATACAGACAAAATATTTTAAAAATAGTGTAATAACTTTACACATTGAAAAAGCAGTCAGAGATGCAATGTGGATCACTAACCTATTTGCACTTGTTATTACTACTATTTCAAAATTATTTTTGAAAATTATAAAGCCACATTTTATCTAAAAAAAATTGTCTGCATTATTTTTTGAGAAAGACTACATTCTACTGTTCTGTACACCTAAGTTACAGCACCTGTTTGTGGTTCACTACACTTCCAAAGTAAAGCTTTCTAGAATACTAAAGGTATTCTAGTCCTCCTCCTAAATTTGCTCACCCATCACAGAATATCACCCCCTTGGTGGTACCACTATAACTACAGGACTGCACCAGGAAATAAACAAAAAATTAAGTCAATTAAAAACTCCATGAGGTGCTAAGACAAGGAAAGTGTCAGAGCTGAGTTTTAGAGCTCAAAAATTTGTAATTCCATATGCAGATAATACAGTGTTACAAGAACTGTGTCAGCAAATCTGAGAGGTTAGCGGCAATGCTCTACTCAGAGTTACAGCTAAACACATTACTAGTACCAAACTATGACTGAAATCACAATGAGTTTCAGGCAAATATAAGAATACTTTTGCCCACGGATACTCTTGCAGAATAGGGTCTGTAATTAGGATATTGCTATGCTACAGATAAACACAACTCATGCAAATCAAAAATCTAAGTTATGTATTTAGGTCACTTGTCTATGCATGTGAATTAAACTTATCTATTTTCACTAAAATATCTTTTCTTGAATAGTTATTTCACTTAAGCAACCTTTCTAAGTAACTTTTTCCTTTTGAGCGTCATCTGAGAAGCTTTTGCAGGTGCAGTCTGGACTTTTCAAGAACTGTTTATTCTAGACTAGGGCCTTGGAGTGCAAACCTGTCAGTTCATGCTGTTTCATGTTTTATTAGTGGTCCTAAAAATTTTTTGGTGATAAACTACTGTAGACTCATGTCAATATAAAAGTTTAATTATTTCTTAGGAAGTGACAAAATACACTTATTTCAAGAAGTTTATGACAGCAATTTAAAAACAAATGATGTCTGAAATACGCTACAAGTAACAAAGCATGTACACACATTTTAAATAATGTACTCTATTCTTCTACCTATCCAGCATATATACTATTATTAGAGTTAGACTGCATGCAGTGAGCATCAAAGACTAAAGCAACAGTTAAGTTCTTTTCTCTAAACGATTAATCTAAGTGTTTTCCCCTACTACCTTCTGCCCCACCCTCAAGCATCACAATACTATTGTAGTTACTCCTAATTTACAATCATCTAAGACCACTACTCCAGAAGTCAGTGAATAACTACCAAGAATTTAAAAGTAACTACAGTACCTGGCAGGAATTTAAAAGATAGATCTGCCTGTCAGATCTGAAGTGTAGGTTCTTCTGACTCCCTGAGATACAGTGACTTTCAGCAGAAGGATGACAAGACAAAGATCAAAAGGACAAATCCTGATACTGCAGAAACTCTGCATTGGCCTCTCTTTGCTCCTCTCACTACGGAGCGAGTCCTAACCTTGCGACTAATTGTTGTGAGCTGGCCTGGGTCCACACCGTTCCACATCAGCATCACTTGAAGCAGCCTGGCTTCGTATCAGCTGGAGCCGATTCAGGTCGAAGCTGCACTGTCAGAAGCAGCTTTTTCTTTTCAGATGGAATCTGGTCACAAAGTAGCACACGCACTGTGGGCTACTAGGGACTCACGGAGCAAGCACAACTGCACTGTAGGTGCAGTGTTTACATAGATCCAAACCAACATTAGTAGGAAAAAAATTAAAATAGCTGAAAGCTTCTATGGCCTCAGCCGCAAGTGACTCTAATTTCCAGCCGCTCTCATTATCCCAGCCTAGGAAAGCTGACACGCGTCCTGCCTAACAAGGACAGGTACAACACGCACTCCCCGCTACCACAGCGGGAAACCCACACTGCGCGGCACCCCGGGGATGTTCCCGGCAATGCCGCCGAGCACAAAGCTTCACCCATGCTTCACCACCCTTCACGCCCCTGTGGTTTCCCAAACGCTTGCGAAACTGCCGGCAACCCCATCCTGCCGAGATAAGGGGGCAGCGGCACCGGGCGGGGGACCAGCACGGGGAGCGGCGGCAAGGCGAGAGCACCGGGCAAGGCGAGGGCAGGCCTGGCCCTCCTGCCCACCCCGAGTCGCGCCGGCGGAGGCGGCGGGGCCGTCCTGGGAAGGGAAACTCGCCGTGACAGTAACCAGACACCGCGCTGGAACAAAAGCGCCCGAGCCGGCGGCCGCCGCGGAGGCAGGTTACTCCCTCCCGGGAACAGGGCGGAAG
>VZTI01004654.1:504861-612192 GCA_013397865.1 Struthidea cinerea
GCCGCCGCCGCCGCCGGGGCGGGCCCGACCCCACGAGGAGAGGCTACGGGAACCGGGGCTGCCTCCGCCCCCCGGGGCTGCGGGGAATGGGAGACACGGAAAGTTTGTTTGCATAAACAAGCGCAGAGGGGGCAGTCGAGAGGCGGTGAGATGTGAGGTTGTGCAGAATATCATTAGGCAAAGAGGGAAGGGAATTAAGGTGTAGGAATTTGTTTTTGTAGCAACACCGTTTAAGTAGTAGTTGGACTGCGTGAGTAGGAGTTGCCTCGAAGCGGGAAAGTCATACTTCCACAGGCCAAGAGATATGAAGCTAAAGCTGTAAAAAAAAAAAAAACAAAAACCAAAAAAAACCCCAAAAACAAACAAAAAACCCCCACAGGTTCTGAAAACGGCCCTTATTTGACTTTTTATTCTCAGCTGTTAGCTGGTACGAAAATTTATAAGCTGAGACCCACAACGTATGGGGTGTTACATGGTTCTCTTAAAATGCTAAGCGCTGTCATGAACACCCATCGTTTTGCAACATTAGATGGCTTGGCTGATGCTGAAGAATCCTTGAAACATGAGACCAGCAACTGAAGGTGGGTGAACACTGGTGTCAGGCTTCTTGCTGTTGAAGCCAAACTTTCCGGAGCTTTTTCAGAAGGCCACTTAGTTTTCAACAGCCCCCACTGTCCCAGAGCATTTCTAGATTTTGGCAGGTCGCATGATTTGTTCCATCCTTTATAAAAGTTAACATTCTTTAAATATTTGGAAATTTTTTTGGAGTGGGAGGAATGGCAAGAGCGCTAGTAATTAAAAGTGTGTGCGTGTGCATGCACACACTGCTGTGATGAACACAGGCTGCTTCTGTTTCTGCTTGGTAGCATTTTTGATCCCACTTTATGTTCATGTAAGCATAAATACCTATCTACAAAGATGTACAAAGGAGTGGATAGGCAATTGCTCATAATGAATCAGTCTTCAGCTGGTCCTACAGAGACTTCCATATCTGGAGTAAAAGGTCATAATTGACTGATCACCTGAAGCCAGGAGAAGCAGATGTGCCCTCCCCGTGTTCACTGCAGTTCAGTCTGGCCCTTGCATCAGCCTCTCTTGTGAAGTGGTGCAGTTGCTTGTGCTATCAAGTGGTGAGTTAGACCAGGGAACAGATCCACATGAAAACTTACCCTGCCCTTTTTACCTTCTGTTGTCCTCAAAAAAACCCTCACTGTTGTACTTGGACACAAAAAGAACCACGCAGACACCTTGTCAGGAGAGAAGCAAGAAAAAAGAGCGGGTCAGAGACCCCGAGCTTTATTATATATGATCTTAGAAACCACCATGGATTGGAGGGAGAAATGACCACCCCTCAATCACACTGGTCAAAGGAAAAATCCATCAAACGTCTCCGCGTAGGAGAATGGCATGAAAATCAATAAAGGACGGTTAACAAAACATGGCTACGTTTACAGAAAGTGCGTGAGAAACTGTTACAGAAAATGAAAACATCGAAGAACTGCATACTCAGGGCAACACCTCACCAACCAAGCTGCCCTATTAAAGGCTGAAGAGGAGCTGGGGCTGCTTGTTTCCAATGTAGTCAGTTTGCAGAACTCTGGCTGATTAATGGTATGAAATTTAGAACAAGGCAGTAGAAAACAGGTAATTCAGTAGTGCTTGGCAGCCTTTATGCTTAACATCATAACGTTAATAGCAAGGAATAATTTTTTGTAGTCTGATCAGCATCAGGTCACTTGAGTCTCAAACTGGCTGCTGGAATGTTGAACATAAAACTAATTTTTTACAGGAGTCATACATTATGTGGTTGACACACAAATCAGGACTTCTTAAAGATGGCTGAGTTAATGTAAAAATTCATGATGTTAAAAAAATGTTACCTTACATCCCTCTGGAAATACAATTTTCTATCTCCTCACAGGGATATTTCACTTGACTTTATCAAAGCTCATGCATTTGTACCTGCATCAACTACACAAGTTAGGTACATAGATCTGAGATGTGCCATTAGGGAGAAGAACCTGAGAACTAAAAGGTGGCAATCACAACAAGGAAACAACCCCAAACCTAAGCTTGCATTTCACATAGTTCAGCAAGTCCATCCTTAGAAAAGACTTCCATCCTCTAATTAAAAAACTCCACTATCTCCTCTTTTCCTTTCATAGTTGTTTAGTCCTTTCTTGCCATAGGTACATATTCTAAATTGCTTGTTTGAATTAAAAACTCCTTTTAGAAGGGAAGCGGGGGTCATACTTTGGTTATCGTCTCTGAATTGTTTCTGTAGATGATCTTTTGTCCTTCCCTGTATGCATCTTACAAATCCAAAATAAAATGGGTGCAAAGATCTTCTGCACTAGCAGGTAAGACAGCTGCAAACAATAGAAATCTGAGCTTTTCTCAGGTGCTGAAGTATGGAGAGTCGGTAGAAGTATGCCATTTCATTGTTCAGGGGTTTCAGTGTTATCACACCACACATTTAAATTTTATAAAAGAGAAAAATGCATCAGGATTTTAATAGGCGCTACTATGCAAGAACAGACTTCAGGGCAAGAAAATCATCTGGAAAAGTGTCTCCACGGGGAAGACAAGCATATCAGTTAATCTCTGGGAGATGCGGGGGATTCTGGCTTTGAAATCCTGCTAAACTCAGAGTTGGATCATCCTCCCAGCAAGAGGTATGATGCTGAAGATACTTTGCCTCAAGACAGTAGCTGCTATTTTTCATTCCTTTTGTCTCAGGCCAAAGCAAGGTAATGTTTTCACCTGTGGCAGCAGACCTCTCCTTTCACCCTCTTTCCCTCTAGGCACAGCCGTCCCTGCTTGACTGCAGTCACCGCTAATAAGTGTCACCAGCCTCGGCTGTGGGCGTTGATTTCACCTTTGCATAAGTGGTTGCAATCGTGGTGCATCCACACGGATGTTTTATATGCACTGCAATGGAAAATTTGATCACGTTTGTTAGGAAAAGGGTAGCATATGGCACCGAAATGACAGTGCTGTATAAAATCCCATTAACTTGTCATATGAATTAGGTTGGCTTCACATGCTGCACCATTTTTTTTTTCTCTTGTTTCTAACAAATCTCACTAAAATGTCACTTGATTGCAAGGGAGACATCAGCTTAATAGTACTTACCTGTCTTTTCCCACAGGCAGCCTCTTGATATGTGTGTGGCAGAAATTAGGGAAGCTTGCTTATGGTTGGTGGTATCTAATGCTTTGCTTGGCTTTGAAGTAGTACCTACTTACTCTTTGCAATTAGTACAGAATTAATTGCAGAGTTAGTAAATCACCATAGTCATGCCCCCCAAAATAATACGTATAAAACAAAATTAGCTTACTAATATTACTATCAGAATAATATTTGGGAACTTGAACTTGCATTTTTAAAATACACATAAAAGGGGGGGGGAAACCAAAGGAAACGATGGCAACAAACCCCACCATCTGACACTCATCTAGAAGGTCTAGTAGTGCATTAGGTGAGAATTATGATGCAGCATCTTCTGAATAAAATACAAAACAGTAAATACAGTGCAAAAGTGTGAAATTCTGTTTCAAATATTATGACCATAGCACTGAGGTGTATAATTTGAATTTAATGCACAGGAAGATATACAGAAGGTACTATCTGAATTTATATGGGAAAACCTCCAATGAGTTAAAAAATAATCAGTACCATTTATCTGTATAGCTAATAGACAAGGAGAGTCTTACTCTCAAGACACCTGGATTCAATTCCTAGCAGAACACAAAGGACAATTGTGTAATTTTGTCACTTCGTATAGATGAGGTTCAACTAAGGAGACTTACTCTTTCTTCATGATGTTTTCAAATTGTGAGGAGGCCTTGATTGGAGAAGTGTAAATACATCCTGCCAAAATAAACTAAGGAAGCCTTAGTGCTAATTAGAACTGGTTACTCTGCACTTTAGGTGCAGATATAAAGAACATCTCCTTAACCTCACTGAGATATTGAAAGGATGATTTCACTGATGTTTGGAAAGCTGACAAAGACCAGGGGAAGAGAGACAAAGTGCTGCAAGAAGTTTCCAGCTGGTTGAGTTGTCGTAGCAGAGACACCAGAAGGATTTGCTGTACGAATCAGAGTTATAATCAATAACTAAAAGGGGAAGAACTGAAATGAATGTCTATTGTGTATTAAGATTTAACCTGACCTTTCAAACAACATCTGCTGAAGGGTGCTTTCACCATTACAGGCCCCTGGATGATGGAATCATGCAGGAATGCAAACATTTCCTGCATTTTCCTCTGGAAGGCTCTTCTTTGAAGTTCTAATCCTGCAAGTGTAGTAGATGTGATAATGACAATATGAATACTTCTAAATCCTATAGTTATTAGAGATAGGGTGTCTGACTCACTGCTTAAAACTATAGCTTTTCTGGATGTAAGTATGTTTACATAAAATTGCACTGAAAGGGTAAAGCATAATGCATCAGGATGGAATGCATGCATCGATGGAATTACTTATCTGAGTTTTATCTGTGGTCACTATACTAGCAGGAAATAATTGTGCCTGTGGTTTCTACATCCTGAGTGGAAATCTGGAATTCAATAAAATATGGTCTCATTACAGCATACCTGTCTCCAACACATGTTCTCATTTTAGTGTTTCTGTACATACAGATAGCTGTGATTTATCTTCTGAATGACAACATTTATCCTGTTCACCACAAAGTATAAGAAACCTTTTGCTGAGCTTTGAAATCTTACATGGAAACCTGCTGTCAAATACTGAATGCAAGTTGTCACCCCTTTGCAGTGGAACATTGAGAAGGAGATTAGAATTTCAGATTGTGGTATTTTGAGACAAAAAGGAAATGGTAGATTATGAACAAGGATCAGTGTTCGAGGATCAGGGTTCTCCTGGGTTAAATACGTCACAAGATAGCTGTTCACAAAGAAAAAAAGAAAAAAGATACAGTGGTGATAGAGGTAGAAAATGATATGGTATGGTATATGATATGATATGATATGATATGATACAAGATAATATAGCAATAAAAAACTTGTCAGCTTCACAAATCATTGCTATAAAACACATGAGGTCTAGAGGAGGCCACAGCATTATTTATGCACCTTACCTCCCCCAGATCTAGGAATTTAAGGGTCACAGACCCTTTTATTATTGTTATCAAATTAGGTCTGATTTAAAGAGCCTACTGACAAGCAAAGCCTAATTTATCTCACTTTTTTGGGATTTAACCTTACTACCTAAATTTCCTGATTTTATGTCCTCCCAATTAAATAGTGCCTTGGCCTCTTCGAAAGCTACTCACCAAATCTACTCTAACAATCTTACTCTTCACTTCCTTTTATAGATTATCCAGCGTCTCTTAGCCAAGAATCCCTTTTAAATCTAGAAAGCTTCACTTTCTCTTTACTGACCTGTAATTATACCGAACAGGATTCTCCAGACTGAGCTAACAGCTGTCCTTTATCCTGCTTGACAACACCTGATGCTCATTCCCAGTAGTCTGGGGATATTTTCCGAAATATGTGCTGTTGAAGTGATCATACCTAAAAATAGAGTTTGTTACCTCCACTGGTTTGAAAGATCCATGTTTTCTCTCAAGACAGTGCACTCACTTTTCCATCACCATCTCACCTTTGTGCCTTGCCTTTTGCCCTGTGGAGAACAAAGCTATGTCAGAGGGGGCCCACGTTTGTGATCATGTCCAAAAATGTTCTCCAGTGATCAGTAAAACTTGTTACATCATAGATGTAAATCAATAAGGATTGTAATTGTGTACATTGTATGACAGGCTGTATAGAAGCGGTATTTTCCTCAGCTCCCTGTGGGAGCCCTGGGCCCCTCTACGATTCAGTTAAATGATGGATTCACACTCCTGTGTGCTGTCGATACATGAAAAAGGAACTTCACTGATGACTGACTTACCCTGAAGTGTTTTTCAGCACTCAGTATTGGCTGGGAGCTATCAAACTCCAAAGCATGCTGGCACCCTTCCTTGTGTCTCATGAATGATTTACTGGTGAAAGGGTGCCTACTCTAAATATGGATATTTTAGATGCCCAGCAATCATTTGAGCACCTTGCGATGACACAGTTCCACAGTGAGTGCACATTTCTGTCCCCCAAAGTCAGCGCTTACTGGAGGGAAGCATGAATGTGATGGAAGACAGCTCATTATCTGGAAGCAGTGAAGAGAAACATGTTAGATGCAATAATCCTGTCCCCCTCATAAGTACCTCACTCTGCCCCGGCTGCGTTGACCCACTTTGTCCTATTTGATGGAGGTATTTTTTTCTCAAGGCCTTGCTCCAGAGTCACAACCTTGCCAAAAAGGGTAGCAGGATGAGGAGGCAGCAACATTTATCCTGTACTGCAGAACAGCTGAAGACTGTGTTAAGATGTGGTCCCTTATTTAGAGCTTTGGTGTTGCAAAATGGTGCATATGTGACAGGTGAGTCAGAAACTAAAGTCTGTGCTGTCTGATACCTGTTGCAGGTTCTGGGCTTAAGCTAATGAGTGGTATGGACTTGATCTACTACTAGATGGGGCAAGATACTGGAGGAGGGGAGATTGTGGAAGATTTCTGGCTTCTTATTGGTCATTCTCCAGTAAGTACCAAGGAAGGTAATGTAAGATGTAGGATAAAATGGAGACGGAATGGAGATGGAGTGCTGAGAATAGAAGATGGCTTTTTAAACAAGGAAAAGAACAGAACAGTTTTAAAGAGCATAAGGAGCGGTTCTGTCTTGGATGTGAATAGCCAGTTAAATCTATATATATTTGTGTCAATATTTAGTGAATCACAGGAAATCGTAAAGGCTGTTGTGTTAACAGTGATAAGCCAGAGAGATGCTCTAAATATTTTTAGAAATCTGTCAATATTTTCTTTTTTCAAGTCACTTGATACAAGATTAATGAACCAAACAACCATTCAGTATTCTCATTAAATCTGTTACAACTGGATAAAATTTCCAATGGCTTAGCTTGCAGTAAGAAGTAAATTTTTAGCTCATGGGTGGACCTATAAATTAATAGAGTCTTTGGTATTACATCACCACAGATAGTAGAAAGGATTGAATGAGTTGTCAGGATTATATTCCTCCTCTACTGATTCACTTTCAGCAAAACTGAAACTTTGTCTGACTTCAAAGAAGCTAGTTTAAAAATCACAGTTTTCAGGAAGGAATGACGTTATTTTGCCTGCTTCATCAGAATGAATGCTCCTCTGCTGTGCACAAACGAGCTGCTTGCTCTAGTTGAACAAAAGCTACGATTTGATCAGTGTTGACAGTGTTTCTGCAGTATTTTAGCGCCTCATTCCCTTTTGCTTTCTAGAACCACTACTAATGATGTTGGTTAAGAGAGTGTAAATTGTGATAAGATGGCCATCTCTAGAGAGTGCTGAATTGGTCTGTTGCAAGGATTCCTTAATTATTTATTTCATTGCTACAGATTTTTTGTTTGTGTGTTTAATAGTTTCTCAGGACAAAAAGATTCTTTATTAGCTCCTTAAAGCACCACTCATCTTTATGACAAAATTTGTACACTTTAGTCTACAGAAACACCTTTTACATTCATGTCATTAATGTTCTTGTCTGAAGTGTGACATTCCACACTGGGTTTATTTTTTCCTTGGAGACAAGCAGGAAATCTGTCACTAACTTCCTTCCGGCCAGCTCTGACTGCCTTTTCTCAGTCCTCTTAGTCAGCTGTATGTTTCTTCTTCTCCCTTTTATCTTCTCAAGACAGACGTGGTTTTCTTCATTCTCATGCTTCTTTCAAGGTATTCTTCATCCTTCTCACGCAGCTTGAAGCTGGCACGTGGCAGAAGATTGCCTGCTCTCCTTGCAATATATTAAGTGGATCTGAGGTGCCCACCCACCTCATGTACATCTATTTCCTCGTTTACCATGACTCCCCTTTCCTTCCCAATCATCATTATTTTTTAAATTATCTGCATATTTTATGTGGTGCATCCAAAACTTTGCTTCCCCTTCTCTTAATAACTTCCCACTTGCTGCACAAGAAACCAACCTCTCTAATGCTCCTTGTCAGGTCATCAGCTTCTCACTAAATCACGTACCTTCAGGAACTGCATATTGGCAATTCAGCATTTCCTTCCTGCCTGTTGCCAGTGCCAGGAGTTGCAGTCCTGTTGCTGCAACGTTCTCATCACCTCACATCTCATCACTCACCAACACAGCCAGGCTGCTCCCATCTCTCTCGACACTTCCACACTTTCACTTCTTTCTGCTTCTTACTCAGGTTCAGCCTCGTGGCTTGGCAGAACTCTGTCTTGGCTTATTTCTTCATTTTCTCCTTTACCTTGTTCATGGGCCTGTATACTCATGCATCTTCTTTTCTACTGCTTCTCAAGTTCATGCATTTTTTATGTCACTCTGTGCTTCAGGCTTCTCATGTAGAAAGGCCTGCTTTTCCCCAAATCCCCTCGAGTCTTCCTGTATCCGCCTTAATAGTGTCTCTCAGCTGCTGTCCCAGAAAGTCTTTTTTTTTCCAAGTTAGAAAACTCTTCAAAGTGCAGTTTTTGTACTGTCAAAAAGCAGAAGCTTTTCCACCTCCACTTTAAAAGAAAGCAGTGCAGTTGAGAGAGAGGTATTTTTGCAGATGTAGAGCCACATTCTGTACTATCCTGTGGGGCTCACAGGCTGGGCATCTGAAGACTGACAGACTTCATATAAGGTGACTTTTGAACATTTTGGCAAATGGTTTAAACTATTCCCTGTTTTATTTAGATGCAGTTCTAAAGTATTTGGAGGACTTGTTCCCACTTCATACAAGGCTAAAATTGCTGTAAATCTTATGTTTTGGTGCTTCCCAAAGAAAGAAAGAGAAAAGTTTTATTCAGTTACAAGCTTTTGAAAAATGCATGTATACTTTTAAACACGGAATGACAATAGCAAAAAATACCTGACTTGAGGGAGAGGGTGCAAAGCAAATATATTAGGAGTAGGCATGAGTAAAAAGTTAAGTTTCCCTTTCTCTCTTTTATGCTTCTCCTTTACCGGTGCTGTAGAGACTGAAAATAACTCTGCTCTCAGTGATGTCATCACCATTAGAGGCATGCTGTCAGCTTAATTTGTTTTCTGACTTCTACAAGGGAAATAGAATCTGACTGCTGACTCACTTGTTAGGTCTGAAGTGAGTAGTTACACTTATTTCATCTATTTTGGCCATGAGTCTGGGTCTTTAAATATCCACCTTCTTTGTAGCAGGTACAGGTACTCCTATTCATGAAGGAAAATGGAATGAAGACTGAAATAATTTTGCACTTTGTTATCATACAGAAGATGTTGTCTAAAGCAGGAATATATAAGATTTTTTCAGAGTTGTCCTACTGAAGAGTTTTCTCCTTCCATACCAGGCCACAGTGTGGGTCTAGTTGTTGGTTGTCTGGGATTGTTGAATTGTTGCCTTCACCTCAGCGGACACAGTGCCAGTGGTGTCAGCAAGCAATGGATTGGCTGCAGATCCACTGCTCAGATGCTGTTATTTTTCCTTCCTGGCTTGCCCCATAATATCTCTGCAAGCAGAAGTGAAAACATCTTGTATAAAATGAGTGTGCAAATGGACCTTCTTTTGTCCGTTTCATTATCTTTTTCTTCCATGTAGCTGCAAGGTTGGGCAGAACTGCTCCTGCTCACAGGGAGAATTTTTGATTTCTACATGACATATTTTATGCACATTTTGGGGAAAAACAGAAGTTGCAGTTTAGTTTGGAGAAGCAAAGTAGCAGCAAATGGAGACTTTTCCTGACAGCATGCTTTCTTTGGCTTTCCTTCTGTATGTAAGTATCCAGGGGCCAGATCCTCTGCTGGCAGAAGATGAAAGAGGCTCTAGCTTTTCTGACCACTTTGCGTCTTTCAGGTATGCCACTGACTCGCCTAAGCAGAATGGAGTTGTGTCCATAATCAAAAGATAAGTTATATTTGAATGCAATGAATGGCTCTATATATTCAGAGCAAGGAAGAGCACACACATGAAATAAGAATAAGCAAAAATATATTGTTTCATTTGTGTGGTTTTCCTCTGGATGTTTAAGTAGCATTGCCTTAATTTCAGTTTATTTTTCTGTAAGCCTTAGAAGTTATTCAATATCCAATCTAATCTAATTGTCTGCCTTTAGCTTGTTTGTTTTTAGTTTCTCCTCCTAAAGTTTAGGTTGGAAGTTACTCCTTGCTGGTTTTTCACCCTTTTGTTAGGATGCAGAAGAAAAACATGCTGGCATATTTCTAAATTCTCATGGACTCAACAAATCATTTTTTTTATTTGTCCCAATTTTAATCATGTGTGTGCATTTATGTAGGAAAAATATTAAGGAATTCTAGAAATTGATGTCACAACAATACTGACAATACTCACAGAATCCCAGAATTACAGAATCACAGAATGGTTGGAGTTGGAAGGAACCACAGCGGGGTCATCTGGTCCTACCCTCCTGCTAAAGCAAGTTCCGCTGGAGCTGGCTGCACAGGATTGTGCCCAGGCAAGTTTCAAATATCTCCAGAGAAGGAGATATTCCAGTGCTTTGTCATCCTCAAAGTAGAAGTCGAGGAAAACAACATCCACTGCTCTTCCCTCATCTACCTGGCCAGTCATGCCATACAAGGATGTCAGATTGGTCAAGCAAGTTTTCCTTTTGGTGAAGCCACTCTTCTATAAGTCTCCCTCTAGAGATTAATTTCAATTGTAGAATGTACTTTCTTATAAACAAACTGAAAACTAATGGCAACATTTAATTTAAATATGAGGTACATGGAAAGGTAATCTCTTCCAACTGAGAATATTCTGTGGTTCTGATTCTCTGATTTGGTAATGTACTAGCACAGTAAAACCATGAATAAATTATTTTCCTGTTGAAACCATAAGCATAATTCAAACAAATACATACAGGAGCAAAACTCAATTTGGCTTTTAAACTTTTATTTTAAAATGGCACAGTTCGTCCGGTCATAGAGGACTGCTGCATAGCATCCTTCAGCTTTGGAGCTTTCAAAACAGCTTTCTGGTATAACACCATGCATGTAAAAGATGTGTGAAGAACTTTAACTTAGAGAACCAAAGTTTCCATGCTGTGTCATAAACCAGACTGGGAGGGACTTCATCTCACATCCCACAGTGACATCTAAAACGTTCATGCTTAGTCTTGCTTTTTAACTCTTCATACAGTTTGATGAATTCTTCACATAAACTACTCTGCATCCTGTAAAACAGCTTATACTTTGTAGCTTTCAAAAGGCAAGGACCAATCAAATCTCATGGAAATTTTATTTGACAGAGAACTGAGTAAACTTTAGATAGAAGCCTCAGGTTCTGGCTCAGAGAAAGCTCAAGTAAATCATTCTTCATTGTTATTACTGGCAATTATTGAGCTTATTAAACAAGCTGAAGGAGATTTCTGCTAAAGAAACAATATCTGGAAAATAAAAAAATATAGAATTAGTAAGTAAACGGCATTGCAGAAATTGGGAACTCATCCTTATTGGTTGATATGTGATTTTTAAGTTATTCAAGACCATTATCATTAGTATTTTGTCTACCATAATATTGTTCTGTCATGTATTTGGTGGTGTTTAAAAAAAATTGAAATAACTGGATTAAATGTCATGCCTTCAGAGGGGTGTGTTCAAACTGAGAGTCTAAAGGCTGAGGGAACACAAAGCACACCAAAGCCATTTCTGTGTTTGATACTGTGTGCATTAGGTGAATGTGCATATGAAGTACAATAAAAGTGAAGAAACTATGGAAGGAAATTCTTCTTGCCTTATGCATTGTGTAATTTTGCTGTCGAAAACAGAGTAAAGCCCAAGTTTTCTAAGGATAATGTCTCAGATCAGGCCCTGAGATGAGCTATGTATTTGTTCCATCCATTGGTTCCTAGCACATTTACGCATTTGTCCTGCTTTTTCTCTCTCATTGATTAACCATTTGTAGCAGCAATATTCAAAACAGTACCTGGGCAGCAGCTGATCTGCATGCCTTATACTTGTCACCAAGGCGAAGGAAATACAAAACCCAACAGAAGTTCAGCAAAAGGTAGTTCAGCTTGACTTTTTAGCTGGAGGAAGAAGCTAATACTGTTGTTAATTACACACCTTTAAAAATGCAAGTCTTCATTACAGCTACTGTTGCCAATTCAAAGTCAGTTAGATTTACAGTCTGTCACAATTCCTATCTGCAACTGCCTCCATACAAAAAACTGCAATCAAGAACTTGCCAAAATTAAATAGATGTGTGCATTGACATGCTTATTATAGCATTTATGATGCAATAAGTGCCAGGTGGATACATAGACTATGAGAGAATAAAAAATACAAAGCAATCCCAGCTTTGTGAATTTGTATTGCTTTGTGAATCATATCTAATGCCCTATTTTTCAGAGGCGTCAAGACGACACTTCTAAAAAAACTTTTCTAGGATGGAGAAGCAGGGTTCGTTAAGGTTGAAAAATGTTGGTTTTTCTAGCACGTCTGTAGCACATTTTTATGGTAAGGCAACCAAACTTCACTGTCTGAAAATTGTAAAGTAGAATGTGGACATTATCACTGGTGGCAATTTTGTAATATTGGGACATGTGCTGTTAACATCTAACAGTCTTTCAAACACGCCAGCAATAGAAAGATGGTACACGTGTAGCTTACCTGTAGTTGTATATTGTGTCACTGGCTGAAGATGAACCTGAAAATGTGAGGGAAAATGTCAGCCACTTGAAATCAAGCTCAGTGTTGTAAGGAGGGGGCTTTCTGCACTCAGACAGTACTTTCTCAAGTGGAACAATGAATTATGATTTTTCTTGTGGGCAAGCCTCTGCCAAGCTTTTCAAGCCCCTGGGCAGCCATTGGCAGGACGCACGTCTCAGGCTGCTACTCACACACAGACCTTCTCACCACCCTGAATTCCTTGTCACTAGGGCAATGCAGATGTGAGAGAGACTGTAGCTGGAAGAAGTCTCTTCTCTTGCACAAAATCAGTGTTGTACTGATTATCCAGTCACTGTAAGGACTTGCTGGGAATCCTTCAGTGTAGTCCCACACAGCTCTGCCCCTGATTTTGAACTCTTTTTGCTCAGAATACAAGAGTTGCTTCTTCTTTCTCCTCTCAGCCATGTGTCAGATGCCATGGCAGGAAATTCCCATCTGCTTTCCAGCCCACTACATCTTAAAGAGAGCCTTGGATGTCTGGACAGACTTCACAGCAGCCTCAAAGCTGAGAGATGCAAGAGGGGTCCAACTACATCAAGTGAGAACTGACCCTCACCGATGGGAGCAGATTGGTGGCTGCACCTATAAAGGTCAGCAATATGCTGAACAGCCTTCACTCCTTGAGCTAAAATGCTAAACAACAACAGTAAGAAAACAACCCCAAAACCAAAGAAATTGAAAAAGTGACTCCTAGTGTTTCAAAATGGCAGATCACTTGCAGTGATAAGAACAGGAGGGTTGTGGTCAGGGCAAAGGATGGGAGTGGGCCTGAGAGCAAAATTTGGAGGAGGGCCATCTGGGCAAACCACAACAACCAGGAGTTGCTCATGTAAGCAGATTCAGAGAAAGTCTTGCTTCCCTGGCCTTGGAATCAGTGGACAGACCTAGTCTTACCTTGCTGACCTGCCTGTCAAATCAGACATGATTGCTCGGCTGCTGGGTTTTTCATACACAAAAAGAGTCAATTAATTTCTAACCATGATTTTCTTTTAGACAGCAACAACAGCTTTTACAGAGATAGTGTGGGCTTGTCTCATGTCTGTTCTGGCTTTGTGCATTTCAAACAATGAAAAAAAGCAGGCAAGTGTAGTCAAAGGCTGTTTCCCAAACATTGCTCTAGTCCTGATTGGCCTTCCCATGCTATATTCAGTAATCAACTGAGAAATTATCCTGGAAAAAGGGCCTGTGCTCAGATCATAAAGAAATGCCAGTAAACATTTTTGTCTTTAATGTTTCTGAGTGAGAAAGGCCATGGTAGTGAGTTTCAATTGTTTCTTTGATATCTAGGAGAAAGTGTTTTCCTCAGCAGCTCCCCTTACCCCTCCTGCAGCCATGGCTGGAGCTGTCCCATAGTCTGTCCTCTCTCTGGTTCACCAAACTGTAAAGCTGTCTCAGGTCTTGGTCTGTCCATACAGCTGTTCCAGGAAAATGAGCAGTAGTCCAGTCCTTATCTTCTTCCTAATAATCCTTCCTAATATCCTTTCCAAGCCCTGTTGCTGTCTACCAGTTCATCCTTCTCAATCCTAACTGGTTTCTGTGAAAACACATCCTACGTATCTCTTTGGTGTTGGGTAATTCATGGCTGCAGTATTTACACAGAGTGGGTGAACCTGATTGTCAGTGTGGGAGCTTTGGTTTTCACATGCTTGTGTTGGCCAGGGATGGTGTAAGCTCAGAGAGAACTGGGGAGATGGTGGAGGACATGGGACTTATAGGGCCAGCATGTGACAAAATGGCCCCAATGTCTTAGGCAAGGGCTGACTATTTGCATGGGAATATGTCCCATGTGTCCCAGACTCTGTGCAACCTTTGGGTGGAGACATCAAGTTAGTATTAGAAATCTATTGGAGATAGATGGGATGATTCACAGTGGGACTTACCTATCTAAATTGCCTTTGACAGATACTTTAAAGTTGATGAGCCTGACCACTGACATTCAAATTGCTAAAATTGAATGAATGAGTGAATGAAATTCCTGCAGAAATATCTTGGAGAAAGTGTTGTGAGAATGCCAGGTGGGAATAATGGAGAGGATAAGCGCTTTGGGCTGTATTAACTGATCAGAATCAGACTATGAGCTAGTAATGAGAGGCTGCCTTGAAGCACAGTGCTTGGATTTGTCAATTGTAGTAATTGTAGGCAAAAAAGAGACATATTCATGCAGGTGTAAGTGACTCTGCCAAAAGCTTATCTGGAGTATTGTGTGCACTTCTGAGTATCAGTGACTGAGGGAGAGGGAATTCAGACTGGAACAGGTGCAGAGAATTGATGACAATAATGGAAATGTTTTAGGGTAGAGAGCTTGCTCAGCTTAGAAAAGCAAAAGCTGAAAAAGAACCTGGTTACTCTCTGTGAATGTTGAACAGGTAAAACACCTGGAAGGGAAAGAGCCACGTATGCTCAAGAACAATAGTGGCACAGGAACTAATGAGTATAAATTGGCTGTGAATAAAACTAGATGGAAAGATGGGATGGCTTATAACTATCAGAGCAGGAGGGTTTTGGTTGTTTTAGAAGTACAGTGGAAATAAGGGAGGACAAAATCTACATAGTTTTAAACCAGAAGTTGGTCAGGTTATAAACAGGAAGATGTAGGTTGTGTGCCAGGAATACCAGATAAGTACAACTTGATGCACTGGGAAATGCCATCCGGTCCATTGCTCCTGGGCCAGTCTCTAACCTTTATACATGGGCAGATATAGCAAGTGTCCATAACAGAAAAAAAATAAAGCTAAACTAAAATTGAAATATGAGTGGCTTTCTGTGGAAGAGTGAGTGATTATTTAGACGATAATATGCTCCTGTAGATACTAGAATCAAGTTCCTTCTGGTAGCATTCAGGTACTTAGGCATGAGTGCCAACATGCAAACCTGATTAGATAAAGACAACTAGGGTAAGATAGGCAATAAGCAATAATGCTTTGTGAACAGAAATTACATTACAGAGGTGGCCTACCAAACACTATTAGCCTAGAACCCTGAAAGCAAAGGAATAAGACATTAGAGAAAAAAATATTTTCTTTTCTACATGGTCCTTAAAACTCAAAATATTCAAGGACTGCAGAGTTTCACTCGACTGCAGCAAAGGCAACAAAGAACCACACAACTTCTGAGCTCTGAAACAAAACCTTACTGGTGGCTGATACATATGACTGGAATAAAAAATATTGGACTAGATGGGCCAAATTGTCTGTTCCTAGATTTCTGTGGTAATTACTCCTGAGAATTACTGGCATTTCTATCCATCTTCAGTGTGTTCTTCATCCCCAGGAATACGGATCTCATTTTAGGATCTCTGATGCTAAAATTAGAACTTCTGGTAATGACAATCTGTAGTGTGAACCTCAAGGATCAAAAAGAATGGCATATGAAAGGAAGAATTAACGTGGTAAGATGGTAACAATTAAACCAACACTCTGCACCTTTATTTTTTGACCCTGCAGACTAAAACTGCCTAAAACACATGTACCGCATTCAGCAGCTCTGACAGAGCTGTTACCTTTTTTTCCTGTAGAAAAAGAAGTCTTAAAATCTTTCAGATGAGAAAAGTCTCCCTTTTTCATCATGTTTTACATTTTTGGATCTAAATTTCAACACTGAAGATTCCAGATGCTATAAAAACATTATTGAAGTGCAACATGGTATTAAAGTCGTGTCTCTCTGGTGCAGGCTGTACTGGTTTAGCCACCCAGCCTGGTAAACTGCTGCCAGTGCCAAACCAATATATCTTTTTTTCCCCATAATTATACCCTTTTTATCCCTGAGTGAGATTTTTCAGCCATGCTATTGTTGTCAGGGTCATAAGACTCAATTTACCACTATGCTGCAAACTTCTCCCCACCCCCACAACGCATTCAAATATATATTTGCTTTAACAAAATAATGGTATCATTATCACATATTGAGCAAAGTGTAGTTGTGCTTAATAAAGTGCTTAAGTACAGACATGGTCATTTTCTTAATTAACGCTAAAAAATAAAATCTCTGTACAATACTGTTTTGGTTTTTTAACTGCCAGAATCACCTTCTAAGACTCAGATGCTGTATCAAAATTTAAAAACAAGAAGTCTTTGACTGGAGCACGGTAAGACTAAGGTTGTCATACCAGAAAATAAATAAAAATTGAAACAAACTGGAAAGCTGTATTTCACATGAAAAAATTACATCAGCAATTGATAAGAAGTAATTTGAGCTGATATTCCTGTTATTTTCAGAAAGGAATTCCAAAGCCCAGATTTTAAAAGAAATATAATTTTCATTGTACTAACTATCACTGTAATTGATAGAAAAGCTCTCAGTTATCTAAAAATAGAGGACCAGCTCGCCTCTTCAGGGCAACTATTATGGACCAGTCTTAAGAAGTTTAATAGTGTCTGTGGCTGGCAATGCATGGTGGTACAGACAGAGAGTGCTCACCCGTGGCGGAAAGGGGCTTGCTTCTTGGGAACAGGCACAAGCTCCAAACCAGCAGCACGATCCTGCTGGCAGGCTCTCCTCCTTGGGGTGGTGTTTTGACAACCCAGAACCCCACTGATTGACTCAACCTGCTCCTCACAAGCAGGGAAGAGCTGGTGGCAGCTCTGGTCACACAGGGCAGAGCAGGATGCAGTGACACAAGATGCTGGAGGCTGGGGCACAGAGGAAGGCTGGAAGGTGAGCAGAGGACCCTGGTTTTGGGGAAGCAAACAAGGACTTGTTCAAGGTTTGCCTGGCATGATCCCTTAGGGAGCTGCTGTAAAGGGGAAGAGTGCCCAGGAAAGCTTGCTGGTTTCTAAAGGTAACTTAGTGAGAGCTCAGGAATGAATCCCGCCATGTGGGAAGACTAGATTTCTGGAGAAGGTCTGCATGTCCAGGTGGGGACCTTCTCATTGAACTAGCTCACAAAAAGGAAGTGGAGAAGAGGTAGAAACAAGGACAGGCAGTATAGATAGAGCAGTGTTAAAAACTTAGTGTCAAAATTAGGAAGGCCAAAGCCCAGCTGGAGCTGAAACTACTGAGGGGCATAGATTCTGAGAATGTTAGTTTCAAAGTAAATTCAGGACGCAGGGATGGGTGGAGAAGAAGCTCTAGTTACAATGGAGCAAAACCAGCTTAAGTATTCAGTGACTGTCTTGCCTCAGTATTCACGAGGAAAAGCTGCTTTGAAACTGGCATGATGTGGGATGAAGGAGGACAGCCCTTCCTCAGTGGGGAGAGATCAAACAACTTAAGAGACTTGAAAGAAGCTGGATGTACTCAATACCTGGGGGTAGGGCTGGATAAGATTTATCTGAAGGTGCTGGAGAAGGTGGCCAGTGTAATTGTGGGATCAGTATATGGACAAAACATTTTTAAACTAAATTTTTTTTAATAGCAAAGCTGCTGTAAAGAGGAAAATGGAACAGGCATGTGAGCAATTTTAGATGTAGCTGAGCTACATTCGCTGCACTGGCGATTATAACGAAAGAAATTCCCACAACTGAGTGGGCCATGGGATTTCATTTTCATATCTCTTGTCCTACTTTTATGTTTATAAGAAATTGCATATAGCAGCTTTTGTTAAGACCTGGGATTTGGTGAATAATATTTCTGAAACAAAAATGGTAGATTTGCTGAATTTATCACTGAGGGAAGAGAGAAAAATCCAACATCGGGTGAAATGGTACTTTTAGAAGCTGGACTTGGTATGAGCTTTCACAGCTGGCTTAGGTGAGATAAGCTGGTACCCTGGTGAAATACTCATTTGCCATCTGGGGAGGAAGTGCTGTGAGGAAGTGCTCTTACAGCCACTGGGCCAAGTCCCAAAATTTCTGCTTAGATTTAGCTCAGCCAAATGTTTGTCCGACTCATGTGGATTCCTTTTCAGAACTTAGATATTCACGAGGACTGCAAGTCATGATCAAACTGATCCTCCCTCCTCAAAAAAATAAAAATAATAATAATAGAGAAATAACAGAACATTCAGTTTGTGAGTTGTCACTTGTGAATCTTAATTTCCAGTCTGACATCCGATCTGCCTAAGGCTCCTATCACGCTCATCCTGACTCATCCTTCTGTGTGTTCTGTAATACCCAGCTATCAGCGTCTCTACCCGTGCTTCCCAAGTAATGCCTTTGCTAGAGTGATTGCAGCCTGGCAAAATGGGGGGGAGTAACAACCCACCTCACACTGCCACCTTTCTCCTAGAGGGATGACTGATCTGGCTGTCTCTTCTCTGCTATTTCCCCAGAGTGCATAGAAATATAGTCTCTTGGAGATCAGTAACTCTCTCATGTTAAAGTACATTAAGCCAGAGGGTTAAAAGTGAAGGTGAGCAGACAGACAATGTGGTCAGATAATCCCCATCTCCTTCAGGAACCAAGATAAATGTATAGTGAATCTAAGAAGGAAGAGAAAAAAGGAAAGAAGAGAAAAAAGGAAGCTGTGGCTGGGAGTGAGAGATATGACAATGTCTCATTTTCCCTTTCATTTGCATCATTAGTTTTGAATAGGAACTGAGCTGGACCCTAATTCAGCTATGCCTATTTCAAAAAAACCCATTTAATTTGGGGACTAATTAGTAATTTAAACAGAGGAAAGAGGAGACAATATAAAAGAAGCAATCATGCTTGTTCCTTTTTTAAAAAAATTCTGTTTGATATTAATATTTGGGCATCTATTGACACACTAATAACTGCTTTGAGGAACAATTAAAGGAAAAATGGCTCCTTTGGGGCTAGGTGACAATATACAATAAATTACTTGATACACTGGAATAAGTAGAGAAATGGAGAGAAATGTTGTATTACCAGTTAAAAGACAGTGTAAGGGACTAATTTAAAATTGAATGCATAACCTCAGTATTCCTATTTTTTGTCTTGCTGTGCAATTTCCATATTCATTGAATGTATTGCTTTTAATGAATATAGAGATGATACAGTGTCTGTGTATATACAGAGATTAATTCACTTTCACCTGGGCTGTCCACTGTACATTCTGAATGACTGCAATGAAATGTAATTATTAAAGAGTTTTGGTCTCCTAATATTGAAGTCTAAAATTTTGTTAGATCTTTTCTAGCAACATCATCCATGTTAACAAATTTTCAACCTGCTTCTTTAGATTCATCACAGGATGAGCACTTGCTTTGTTAGTCTGACCGCACAGTTTCATAATCATTGAGCAGTGGGGTTATTAGTCCTTATGCCTTTATTTTGCAGGGTATGAGCTAAGCAGTGGTTAAACATTCAGTTTGGGCAAGAGCTTAAAGTTATGTGAATTCTGCTGGACAAACACGCCCCTTCTCGGAGTTGTGCCTAGGGATGCCATGATTCATCACACATATTCAGGCACAAGAAAGAAAAGGCAAAGAGAGAAGGGGACAAGTTTTTCTGAGACTAACTCATCTTCCTAAGACCCTGGAAGTGGCTCTGCAATGTGCAACCTCCAGATATCTGGAGATGAGCCAGGCAGGAATTGACTTGGCAATTTGTTCCTTGAGAAGCCAGAGAAAACACGGACTTGTTAAATAAGAATCCGCGGAATTTTTCTACTTCAGGTTTAATGTGCTTAAATTTGCAAGCTGTAATTTTAAAAAAATCAGGCTAGGCATCTTCTGACAGAAGGTTGTCCACTGGCTGACAATCTTCCTTGCTCCTGCTTTTTAATTCCTCCTGTATTTTTCCAAAAGTGAATCTTCAGTGTTATTCTCTCCAGGTGTATTAGTCAGGGGCTCAGCATCTTCTTATAACATAATTTATTGCTTAGCTATAAGCAATATCACTGACCTTGAGTATTCCAAGCTTAAAACTGATTTGCCCTGGCCAAGAGCCAAGGGTTTCCAAGGGTGGCACGTGGAAGTGGCTGGTCAGGCTTCACTGTCCCTGTTCCCCCTGTGCTCCATGCAAGAACTGGCCTTGTATCTTTCCATAGGTTCTGTGTCAGCTGGGAGGGAAAACACAGGAAAGGGGGCAAAAGAGACCCATGCTCAAATTTTTTTAAGCCTGGCCTCTGCATGCAGATGCCTGATGTGATTTAAAAGCCAAATAGAGACATTTCACTGAGGTCTGCAGTGGCCAGGGCTGGTTGTTGGGCTGCCAAACTTCCAGTCCTAGGCAATAAACTGTGAAATCAGCTGAAGCATGATGTGACTTACAGGGAAGTTTCACTATATAGGATGAGTAACTATATACAGTAGAACTTCGTAGGCTTACAAAAGCTGATCTTGGTTTTGCAGAAAGAGAATAGCTGGGATCTGAAACGGAACTGCTAAAAATGCCACCTTCTCATCTGATTTATAAATTTCAGTTATTGGCTGTACTTAGAGCTGTAATCAGTGTTTTGAAAGAAGTTAATCCCAGAGCATGAGGAGTGACTAATAGTATTATTCTCCTTTTAGACTGCTTGCACAGAGCTTCTCTTTCTGATTAGTAAGAGGAATTCTCTACCCAAAAGTCTCATCTACTTGCAACCTCTGCTGCTCATAGTCAAAGATTACTTTCATTTAAGAAATTACTTGGATCGTTTTAATAATCTGCTCAACATTTTCCTTTCCCATCTCCCATTTTTTCTCTTGCTTATATTCTTCTCTGTCTTGCACTTCACAGAGTGCTATCCAAGACAGAGAGAGGTTGCTATGATCTTGCATCTTCTGCTGCAATATTTATAGAAGATTTAGTGTGGAGATAATGAGTTTCAAAATTACCCCACTATGGAGCTTCCAGCTCCATTTCCCTTACCTATAGAAAGGGACAGCCTTTATTAAAGAGGCTATCACCTCTGTAGTCTAGAACTCAGCAATTCAAAAGCAAATAACAAAATCTGAGCTCTTCTGCTGCTCAGGAGTTTTGCGTTGGCTTAAACAAAGTTAACAGTCAAAATGATGGGCAGGCAGAAAACACATCTACACATCCAAATCCAGCTTGAGACACCAGTGATTCAGAAAAGGGGAAAGTCCTCCTTGTGTTGCTTCTTTTTGTCTGCTTTTAATTAGGTCCCTGTTTATTGCAAGGTAGTGCAGTTACCAGTGGCTCAAAGCTTTAGCGGTTTGTTGCTGCTTTTCTTCTACTTCCCAGTTTCAGAAGAGATCACTACATTGGGTTGGGACTTCCCTCCCAGATGGTTGGATCAGTTTCCCAGTAAGTTGCTTCAGTTGTGTCAGGTCTAATAACACTTTCTCTTCCTAAAGACACTTTCACAGAAAATCCTCTGACCTTTGCAGTTCCTTTCTGGGGCCGTCGCAGCCTCTCAGGGGGAGGCAGCATGTTTGAGAACGCAAGGGAGTAAAGCTAATCCCCAGAAATGTATCTCAACCCAGATAAAAAGTTTCTCAATCCTGATAATTGTTCCTGGAATGAAATATTCCCATCTTTGACCTATGCTTAGTAATCACTGTGAGCTTAATCTTCATTTTTTATCAATTTTACATCATGAATTTGTTGGGAATTACAAAGGTTTGATGTAAAACATAATTAGCACAGGAGTGTTTTTATAGATTTCAAAGAGCTTTTTATTATTTGATAGTTCCCATTCAGTAGGAGGTAGACAGTTCTGGCGCACAAACGGGTAACATTATTTTGCTTTTCTTTCATAAGTAACACTTAACTACTGTTTCTAATAATATTGCAGCAAAACAGTTTCTAAATATGACAGAGTGTTGAAAACACTGATGTGCAGGGGAAGTTGCATAATTGAAAAAAATCTTCACTTCTTGTGCCCAACACTTTAATCTAATCCATCCATTCAAAGCCTAGAGGTTTCTTGGCCTTTCAGCTGCGCTTATCTGATAAATGAGCTTTTAAAAATAGAGATGGCAGTAAATTCAAAAGGAGTTTCAAACCTCTAAGTACTGGGAGGGCGTAGATAAACTGAGCTTATATTACAAGCAGCTGCTGTGCTAACAGTCTGCAAAACAGAAAATAGGCCTGAAGTTGAATCATTTATTGAAATATCATAGTATTTAGTTACGGTGTAATCTGGTTCTCCATGTGTTATTCTACCCAACAAAACCCGATTTCAGTGTAAGATCAGTGTCATTATCTTCTGGAAGGCATATGCTCTTACTGTGCCTGCTGACAGGCTGCACACATGTGCTAGGAACCGGCTGTGGCTTTGACAGCTGGTCCCAACTAATTGCCTCCAGCAAGATAAACATGGTCTGGATTTTGATCAACTACTTTTTAGGATAAGGGACCAATGGAAGGGAGCTGTGCACTGTGGGAATCCAGGAGACTAATGGGGAAAAGATGAACACTGTAAGAATATTGTGTCAAGGCAAAAATACACTTACGTATTTAATTCTTATAAGGTACGTTCTATACAAGCAGTTTAGAACAATCTGTGATTTTACCTTTGCTGCATCCCACGAAGAATATCTTCTTTCTTGAAGTGCCATTTTATTCAATAATTGTCCCGAGTCATTAGACTTCCCACACAACAATTCACAGTCAGAAATGTAAGTGTGAAGGGAAATGCATTGCTTCAGTTTGTGGAAGAATATGTACCCCACTTCCACTTGGCATGAAATTATGATCTGATTTATTTGCAACTGCCCAAACAACCTACTCTTATTATTTAGCTTTCCACATGAACTTGTATCTTGAAGAAAAATTTGCCTAATTGTTTATACTGCTATTGCACAGGCACAGACTTGACGATGCACCTCTCCCTTCTCATGCCAAACCCAAGTGTCAAGAGGAATAACATGAAGAATGCTGAAATTTGTTTTGAGCTAGATCTGGGTTGTATTTTGTGGCATACGCTAAACTAACATTCTGTTAGGGCAAAGCAGAAAATTCAGTTTTCACTGTGGATTTGTTTCAGTCACATGCAAATTTCTGGCTGATGAGGCTGCTATGACTTTTCAACATCTATAAGGAATAGAATTATCTTATCACAAGAAAGAACTTTGAGAAGGGGAAGCTCAGAGAAGCTAGCAAATTTAACTTCAATGTCATCTGAATTTGAGAGACTTAATGCTCCTGGTTGCCAGCTATCTTGTGGTAGTTCCACAGTTAGCTGCCTTCTGTGAAAACCCAGAATGTTTTCTCCCCAAACCACGTGCTAAAACTTCCCCAAGGACAGACGTTAATAAGCAAGATGAAACATCCCTACTCTGGCAAAGCGCTGAAAGGGTGACACCAGGCTCACAACAGCACGAATGCTAAGTACGTGAGTGCATTCACGGTACAATTACCCTGTTTGTGCTGCCAGTTGCAGTAATTGGGTAATTGGGTCCACAACTGCCTAACTACATCGGTAACTACTCATTGCTAAATTATATGTGAGCAATGTATAAAAAGCCCCAGTGTCTAAAAGCCTTTGTTACAGAAACTTTCATTTCGTGAAGGCTCATCCTAATTGAGAAAAGCATGCCTATGTGCCATGATCTATCTTTTTGCTCATTCCTTTTGAATCAGGACAGGTCTGACTCTAGACAGGAAAACAAACACAACTGAAAAGGAAAAGAGGCAGTTGTGAAGACAGGCTCTTGCTTTTCTCTCCTGCTGATTCACAGAGCTTGTCAAGAAGTGCTGTGGGAAGTTAAATCAGGAGATTTTAAATGTCCAGCCTTTAAATGAACATTCTGACATGGTCTTTGAGTGACAAGTTGTTGTGATTTTTTTTCATCTCCGGGCCTTTTCACAACTCTCATTTCAGTTAATTTTATAGGAATAAAGAAATGACTTCAAAATGTCCCAACCTGAAGCAGTTTTGGAGAACTGAGCCTTGGCAATGGCAAACCCATGAAAAATCAAATTGCCTTAAATGGCCACTGCATGGAGACTTAACAGAGAGTTACCAGCAGGACCATATTTTTCACCTGAGAGCTCTAAATGGATGCAAATGAAATACTAGTTTAGTGTAGAGTCACTTGTTTCTGACCTATGACCAGTAACCTGGATAACAGAGGAATCGAAATGTAACAAATGATGCTGCCTGATGGTGAACAGAGTTTCAGAGATTTTAGAAGTTTACAGACCAGTTTTGGACATTAATAAAAGAGTAGAATTATTGGATATGTAGGCAAATATGCTACATTGAGAAAGATTCTTCATGGTTTTGTAAAGGTAATGAATTTCTCATAAATCTATTAGAGTTCTCTGAAGGAATGAACAGGCATGCTAACATGGGAGATACAGCTGATATAGTCTCCTTGGATTCCTGAAAGTCACTTGACAAGATCATTCACCAAAGGGTCTTAAAGAAGTTAAGATTGGGATGAGATGGACAGTACTGACATGGATAGGCAACCAGTTAAAAGAAGTCACTTTTCTCACCAGAGGCAACTTACCACTATGGTCCCATAGGGACATATCTCATGAGCCCGGCTCTTCATTAGATTCACAAATGAATGGAAAATGAAGTGACAAAGTTCAGTGACTGTTCTGAACTCTTCTTTGTGGTAAAAACAAAAGCTAGCAAAGTTTGAAGAGCTGCTGTAACGTCTTGTGATACTGAGTTAACATGGCAGAATGGGGAAAGGGAATGTGTGAAAATGTAAAAAGAGTTCACAAGAGGCATTCTAATTTAATGTATTCGATTGCAGACTCTGAAGACGCTATTATCAGCTAGTACAGATATTCTGAAGTTATCATAGCAAATTCTGCAGGAACATCAGCACAGTGCTGAATGGCAGCCAGTATGAAGCAAATTACTAGGGAAGGGAGGGAGAACGACGCTTAAAACAGTATTAGGCTACAATATCTTGAATATTGTGGGTATTTTTTAGCCTTCATATCAGTGTGTGTATATATATATATACACTTAAGTATTTATAAAGGAGCACTGTTGAATAACAACTGTGGGTGAAACAGGCTCAATACAAAAAAATCAAACATGGAAGGACTCTAGCTATCAAAAATGTTGACTCAGAGGAAATATGAAAGAGACCTGTAAAATCATGTGTGGGATGAAGATCAACAAGGAAGGATAATTTTGCTCTTCTTAAATAAGAGGGAGCATCCAAGGAAATCACCAGGCAGCAGCTCAGCTGCGGAACCCAGACATGGGGATATGTGAAGTACTGAAGGTTTACATTGATTAAAAAAGTGATTAAAAAAATTCATGAACATAAAAAAAAACCCCAAACCAAAGTAAAACACAAACTCCTATTTAATGCTGAGGTAAAGTAAGGGATGTCTCATTAGGAGACTTTGGTGATGCCTCTTCCAGCAGTCCTTTATGATGACTCTAACTTTTAACCAGTGTTACACATTGACAATACTTACCTTTTCTTTGGCACATAGTTGCTATGGAAATAAACAGTAACTTGGCACAGATCTCTTTGAGAAACTCCAGATCAGTGAGTGTCACGGACATTTCATGAATGAATTTCATCTTGCAACCTGCACGCACAATTCTTGAGCTGACAGGAGAATAGTTTTAGAGTAAATAATACATATCCAAACCAGTCATTCTGTATGGGAGGTTTTACCAGTTTCACTATTGTTGAAAAACAAGCAAGTGTTCCAAAAGGGAAGGTAGAGAGAAAAGAAAAAAAAACTATTTGCAGCTTAATTTTGAAATAAAATAATTCCCAACTTTTGCAACTGGTGATTCATAAAAGGGCTTTTTCTTTTTTAATATATGCAAGCAAGCGGTTTCTTGTCTTCCTTGTTCTGGCTTTTGGATTTTATCTCTGTTTATTTTACTTTTATATCATGATGCCATAATATTCTTGATCTGGGTTTCAACAGTCCTTTCCTACTTTAGCATGTACTTGAAGTAATTTAGAGAGGTTCCCTGCTTTTTTTTTTTTTTATATCTGGAACATTATACTTGTCCTTTTTCACTCTGAGAGCCCTCAAAGAGTCAGATTCAACGCACTCATATTGGATGCACTGGCTCAGAGAAATGACAGCTTCCCTTCAGATTGCCATCTCAGTGACTCAGCAAGCATCTTAAGATGATCAAAATGAGTATGGCACAACCCAGGGTCTGGAAATTTTGCAGAATGTGAAAGTTAGTTAATAGGTTTTAAAACGGGGAACAGGTATGTGATAGCAGTGCAGAGTTACTAGTAGATGAAGTTGCTGACAAAAAAATACCCAAAACCCTGTGGGGTTTTTTTCTGTTTTATTGGGGGAATAATCTTTTTTGTGGATGTGCTGCTGAAAGTACTGCAGTTCCTCCTAACAGCTCTGGCTTCTGTCACACAAGTGCCCTGACCTCTCTGCCTGCCAGCTAGCTTGGTGGGTGAGAAAACCACGTCTTGCAATGCCTGAAAGCTGGGGTCTTCAGGAGTCAAATACTTCTGCGTTCACCTCTTGAATGCACACCAAATACATGCAGTTCCCCTTGTCAGAGCTCCTAAGGAATCTACCACAGCTTTTGGAAAGTTTTAACACCCAGGGATGTGCTATAGTCACCTAACCAGAAGAAGGAAATGAGAATGATAAAAATAAATACTAAGGAAAACGAGAGTTCAGTTTCACATTAAGTTCACAAAATATATGGTCACCAATAGAATTTAAGAACCAACCATACACAGCTGCAGATGTTGAAGACAGTTAATACGAATAGAGAGAGGGCAAGTGAAAAAGTGGCATCCTAAGTGGCAACTTATGGCCTACCAAGACTGATGCTCCTTGCACCTTCTGCACCCTGAAGATAATTCATACTGCCATCACTGTTAATATTAAAGTCATAATGATTGTAACTCAGCATAAGTGGTACCCATGGTCTGGTGAGGGGCAGAGGCTGGAATGGAGCCAGTGGTCGGGTGCTGGTGGTTTTGGTGCCCCGGCATGTATCTGCTGGCTGTACCTGCCCTGAAGCCAGCCTTGGACTCCAGCCATCATGGAGATGGCCTAAAATGCCAAAGGAAGTGACTTGACACAAGCTACACCTTTAGGTCAAGCGTGACCGAAGGGACTCAGCTTTGGGGTTAGTAGGGGGTGCAGAGTGCTTGCTGCTCGTGGGATGCACTGGCACAGTCAAGCAGTGCAGCCCTCTTTGTGGCTCTGACTCCAGGATGTTATCCCCTTGTGCTGTCCCAGTAGCCCCGAACAGTTTCACTTCAAGAAGCCAAGGTTTCACAGCTAAACTTTTGAAAGTAATCCAAAACCAAAATGTCTCACAGACTTAAACTCTTCTTTTTCTCTTGGTATCCTCATATTTTAAATGTAGAATATAAAAGTCTTTTTAGTTCTAGGTCTCTGTGTGTATGTCAGTTTTCTCAATTTGCTTAAAGAGTGCATAGGAAATCACACAGCAAATAATACAAATATGTCAGCAGATTGAGGATTATGAATTAGTATTTGCCAGCGTAGTTTAACTTAGAATCAGAGTCAAGCAGCGTGACTTCTTTTTGCACTTGATAATCTTGGAGAAACAGCCCTGCACAGTAATTAGGCTTGTGTACTCGGGCCTTTATCCATGACTAGCATTAGATTCTGCTGAAAATCCATTATAAGCTGAGTTTTCTTCTAACTTTTAAATATGGGAGAAGGCGTAATTCCCTTCTGTTTTTAGTTCATGCAGGCAGCACCAGTTTCATCAACTGCAGAGCAGTTATCAAAACAGATCGGTGTTGGCAGATGTCAGACTTGTGGCTTTCTTGGGTATCATCTCCTCCTCTCTGAAGCATTCAGCGTGGCACCGTAGCATTCTGTGCCTTGGTGGGCTGGAGTGGAAGTTACTGGGACTAAAAGCCTTTTAACAAAGTCTGTGACATGTAATATTTGTGTGTCATGTGCAATCTCTATGAAAAGCCAAATTAATGGAAGAGATTGTTTGATGACACATAGTTAGTAAGAAGTATGTACAACTAAAATGTAATTAGTAGCATACAGAATCAGATTTAGGAATGTTGTAACAGCAAGGAAGTGCTTTGAACACTTGAGATATCTCTCAACCCAAGATAAGCCATGAATACTTCACCTGTACCGGGAGAGGTCTCTGGGAGCTGATCATGATAGACACGAGTAATTCTACATCTGAATTAGGGAACTGGTAGAAGGAACCAGTAGCTCAAAGAAGACCAACATCAAAAGCAACCTTGAATATTAAAAGCAACAATTTACAGGTAAAGCCTGAGTATCTCATTTGTACTGAGAAAGGAGTTTTGAAAGAGTGTAGGAGAGGTTGGCATTTAGCACTGGGGGTGCTGCTGGACTAGTTGAATGAAAATGTTAATTGACCGAGTCCTGACTTAGGAACTGTAGATGAAGGACACAAAAACAGCCTTGAAGCAATCTGTTGGTGAGCAGCCTGAGCAAGGCTAGAATCTGCTTCATTGCTCCGCTCTGCCTCCAGGAACTCCATCTCCAGTTTTGCAAGAAAGACGTCAACATTTGGCTCTTCTAGAATAGCCTCTTCTATTACCACTTGGAAAGAGGCAAGTCCAGAGTAAAGCCAGTGGGTTTGGTTGGTGCTCTTTTTCTGGAGGCAGTAAAGCCAAATTAGCCAGCATGCACTTCCACATAGAGATGTGTTTAGTGGAGACATGTCAAAACACTAGCACTGGGCTGGGCTGGGAAGGAATTCCAATGTAGCAAAGAGTGGGTGTTTGAAAGACACTTTTCAGCTTCAGGCAGGCCCTGATCCACCACCATGACATCTCTATTGGTTAGTAGGAATAATTACTTTTCTCTAAGCAGTCAGTATTTCTGGTTTTCAATCATAGCCGAATGCTGTGGGGATCTTACTACGAACTCCACTCCTAACAGTTTATGTGACACTTGCCTGGCTGAAAGACCTCATTGATCTGTTAGTTAGTAGATTATAATTGTTGGACAAAGCTGATGGATCTCTCAGGAAACTCCAGCTCTGTAGCTGGAATAGAGACAGGCCCCTCTGTGTGCAGGAGCTCATTGTCTCAAGGGGTTGGCCACAGGATCCGGGCTCTAACTCTTGACTCTTTCTCTGTAGTTTAAACATCTCTTTTCCCAGAAGAGCGATGGCAATGTGAACTTCTGGCTTGTAGCTGAAACCCTCAGAAGCCACAAGACAAGATGCAGACATGCTTTGCAGAAAACTTACACTCCTGCTAGTACTGGACCTAACATGAAACTTGAAAGCTTACAGAAAGCATAGGCTTATTCACCCCTCATGGGGCAGCTGAAGAGACAGTCTTTTCCCATCCCATGTAGTGAGGTATGATTGCAGTTTCTTTTCCAGCTAGTATAAATTTCCACAGGAACAGATTGTGTATAACTGCATGATCTTTCCCTTGCTGTACAAATGTGGTTCCCAGGAATGGGTAGATGCAAATTTGTATGTGGTGGTGTTGCAAAATAAATAGCACACTGCTTTTTAACTTTTGGTGGTTTATTTGTAAATAATTAGAAATTCTCTAGAATCCTGTTGATAATTTAGTAGCAAAACTGCAATGCGGTTTGGCTTATTACTGGCATCTCACTGCTTTTCTAAGAACGGTAACAGCCACAATCAATGCCTTAAAGATGAAAAAGTGGCCTGCCCTTTGGGTTATGTTCTGTCAGTGATGTTACAGTTTCATACCTTTAAACCCCTCTGAATGCCCTATGGATATCCTTAGTGGAGATAGCTCACAGCTGTAGTTCTTACCATAGGTAAGCTTCATTAGCCCTTCCCAAAATAAAGAAATAAATTAAATAAAGCTGATTAATGCTCAGCATAGCTCAGACAGTCCAACTGCAGTGGTTTAACAAAGCAAAGCTCTTCCTGTTCCCTCCAGACTCTCCGTTCGTGACTGTTTCAGCCGAGGGCCTGTCCCCGCTAGGGAAAGATTATGTTTCATGAGTATGAATGAATGTGTGCTGAAATCCTCAGGGATTCCTCCCATCTTGGTGCTAGCAGCAAAATTTTAATGAGAGAGGACTCAGTCCCAGTATGGAGGAAGGACTTGGAGCTGTAGTGGATATTAGCCGTTCATGGGTTAACACGAGGGAGTTCTTTCCCACTGTTTAGATTACAGCACAAATTATCTGAATGTATCAAAATGCTTCAGTTCTATCCTACTATAGAAATGGTTTTACCTCAAAACCTCAGTGTTAATTTCCTTTTATGCAAGTTGAGACACGCTTGGCCCGGACAGCAGAAAAACTGCTGCAATTCAGTTACACTACAGCTGAGGAGCAATAAAATGCCAAGTGTTCCAAAAACCAGGAGACCACACACGCACTCTTCCTGCTCAGCAGAACAAACCCAGCAGAAAAGTGCCCTTTTTGCTAGTGCCCATCGAAGCCTCCCAGGTGCAGGGAGAGCAGGGGCAGCCCACTCAGCTGCCAGCCCAGGGCTGGCATGACCTCCTCCGCGAGTCTGAGTAAAGTGCACCCCGACTCCAAGCCCTCAGCAGAGCTGCCTCCCTGCCAGCACCCTGAGGGGATGGGGCAATTCACTTCTTATTGTACTAATTCCTGCTGCCCTGCTGTCCTGCCTCTCCTCTTGCTAGCCAAGTTCCTGTGCTCTTTGTGGGCAGGCCTGCATTCAGACTTGGAAAAATTGGCAAGTGACAGGAACAGAGCTTCCCATCATGCCCTGCTGGCAGTCCTTCCTTGCCCCCATCACATCTGATGGTGAAGCCAATAAACTGCAGCTAGGCACCCTCACACTCACTGCAAAGTCATGGCAGTGTCATGGAAAGCCTCCCCCCACATCAGGATTTGCTTAATTTGGTTAATTATGGCCTTGAAGAGGGCATATAAGTTGTATACCAGCATTTGGGCTCTAATTACTTCTCCAGTGCCTTATACAATGACACTAAATCACCCTTAAGAAGCTCCTAAGTAGGAAAATACTTTTTGTAGTTTCATTACGATGGTAAAGGCTGAAAAGGGAACAAAGTCACTGTTGCTTATATATATGCTTCCCATAACATTGTATGTATGCTTGTGCAACCTTCTGATGTCCTGGGGTGGAAATTTTAAAGCTGTTTTCCCTTAATTCCCTGGCAAGAAAATTTCAGAGGTGTTACAAAGGGACAGCTGCTTCTTTCAGGTCTCTTCCAAGGCTCCCTTTTACTAGGGAAGGTCTCCCAGGCCTCTTCTGCCGGTGACACTACGTTGACAATGGTGGTGATGACATTTATCAGAAATGTACTCTAAAGCCATGGGGTCCCCACTGTGGCCTATAGACCCTCCCTGAGGACTCACTGCCTCTGGTAATCAATAAGTAAACAGCCTGTGTGCATCCCATCTTGGGGTCTGAAGCACAGCATGGCCAGTGACACCACATGTGGACCCATCCTGCTGTGACCATGTCCTGGTGGACACAGGATCTGTGTCCTGCTGGATACAAGGCAATGGTCACACCTGCCATCTCTGCCCACTTCTCTGCTTGCAAATCCAGTGGCCTGGGGATAGATTTCTGTCAGGCAGTCCTTCTTACAAGTCTGCTCTTCTTCATGAGAACACTGATGTTCCATACGTGGCTTTTAAGATCAAAAATACTTTTGGTTAAACCTTTTTTTTGGTACAGATATGACCCAGAAGTAAATTGCACAGCAAATTTCATTGACAGCTAGCTGGTCAAGTGAGGAAAAAGGCAGAGCTTCTGGGTGGCAGTTTTATGTTCTTTTGTTGCTAAAAGGAAAGCTGATGAAGATTTACATCAGCTTTCTGTCTGAGAAACCATAACACAGTGTGAGTTACAATCTTCATCCTCAAACCCATTTAATTTTAAGATGATAGAGGTAATCATGGGAAACAAATTTCACTTTGCAATATTGAATTACTATTATCTCATATCTGTGTAAATGCCTGGATCAAGAAGCTTTTTGAGAAATGACCTGTCAGACAAAGTGTAGGAAATGCGGTGCAAAACAACTGTCACCAGTCCTTTTGTCGATGTAACAATGTATTTTAGCTGTTAAAGCATAGGAAAGCCTGTTATCATGAAAGCATTGATGAATGCAAGATTTTTTTGGTCATGTGGATGAAAGTGTTTCCTGATGTGTAGCATTTGGCAAAGCTTCCTGTTTTTTCTTCCTGAATAATTATTCATGAGGATATTCTTGGCATGTCACTCTTACTTTGGAAAATGCAAAGTAAGGTGTCCTCTGCTTATTCCATTGTTGGGATTAATGCTCTCCATGTGAAAAAGTGCAGAAGATGGTCACTTTTATGAGTTTGCCAGAAAATATGGGAATCCTGCAGAAAAAGCCCACTTGCACCCATGGGACTGTGCATCCTCCCTTCCTACCCTGCAGAGGAGTTTCAATGTGTCCTTTCCCTCCCAAGCTCTCCATGTTTATGGGGATGGAAGAAGAGCTGGCCTGTGGTGCACCCTGTGCACTGCTGAAGGTGAGTTCAAACTCCTTCACGGTCCACACACCCAGCTGGTTCATAAAGGGAGCCAGGATGCAGCCCAGGCTCCTCCAGTGCCCCTGCAGGTGCCCACAGGTCACCTCTGTCAGGGCTGTGCTCTGCTCCTCTGGCAATGTTGTGCTTCGCTCATCCTCACAGCTTCAGATTGGTTAGGCACGTGAATAAGTGGTCAAGGACATGTTAGGAGCATGGCCAAGGACACTGAGGGTCCCAGCTATACCTGCCACCTCCGCTTCCTGCAGCCTTTGTCTCAGCACACAATGTACTTATTAGTTTGCAAGAGGGTAAACGTTCTCTTGTTCTTACATAAGTCACATTCCTCCTTCTGTCAAAGACAGCAATTGCATTAATGTCCAAAGCACTTGGACATACCAGTCACAATTAAAGCCTGCTGTATCTCCTCTTTTATCAGGGAAGACAGAGCAAGGATAAATTTGGCCAGGAGTGATCAGTGTTGTTCTCCTCATGCATGAATGTTATTGCAGCATTTCAAGAACAACCACTTGCTGACAGGGTTACTAGCAATAATGGGGAATATTTCATTAGTGCATCCACACAGGGCATTGGCCAGCTCTGTCTAACAGCTGCCAAGCATTACAGTTGTGAATGCCAGAGAAAGTTTCTTTTATTTGCCTGCCTGGGTACAGATGTTGGACCTGAATTGCCTCTCAGCATGAGGTCCCTCATTGTCTCCCAAAATATCTCCGAGTCACTTAATTCCATCAGGTCACCCTCTGTACCTGACCTTTAGCTAGAACATCCCAACCTGCTTTTCCAGGTGGGAGCAACGCTGCCTTTGAACAAGGATTGAGTCCAAGCTGGCACTTGAGGGAGGCCAGTGCATGCACACAAGTGCAGGGTGCCTGTAAACAGGAAAAATTACAATGTGAGGGTTGGGAGAACCACAGGAAGGATTATTTGGGCCTGTTTCTAATGCTCATTTGTCCCAGGCTGGCTGAGCCATCCTCTGAGGGTTCTCGCGGCTGAGTCCAATGTCTGCACCCAAAATGAGACTGTTTGGGTCTGAGTGGTTGAGCCCAGCCCAAGTGCCTGAGAGAGAGGCTGTCCTGGGAGAGGCTGTTCTTTGTGTTTCTGCTTTTCTGGGTGCTTTGGTTCAGGTCTTGGGGGCATGCAGTGGTTGAAACAAAAACATGGAACTTTGGCAGAGAAATTTTTGAACGCCTGTGCTTTTCTCCAGGGCTCTGTGGTGCCTGCTGCACACAGCCACACTAACACACCAGTTTCTTCCTCACTTTCCTTGCTAAAGCCAGGGATCTTCAGGGCTCTTCAGAGGAGGTTTCTCCGTGCCTGCAATCAGGCACAAGTGCATGTCCATTGGGTGAGTCACTTCCAGTGACTAACTTACCCAACCTGTGGGAGGGAAGGGAATTGCAATAGTAATAACAGTTTGTGTTGCCACTGGAGGGTTTCAAAGTGCTTCCTTATCAGCGTTCCTCTGAGAGATGACAAACATGCAACTGATATTTCATAGCCATTTCTGTCTATTATCTTTTTAAACTGCTTGTTGCTTTTTGTTGCTGAACCCACAGCACTTTTGCAACCCTCCCAGAGAGGGTAGAGTCCCAGAACGGGTCAGGTTGGAAGGGACCACAGAGGGTCATCTGGTCCAACCTCCCTGCTCAAGCAGGGTCATCCCAGAGCACATGGCACCGGATTGTGTCCAGACAGCTCTGGAATATCTCCAGTGAGGGAGACTCCACACTCTGTCTGGGCAGTCTGAGCCAGTGCACAGTCACTGCACAGGAAAGAAGTTCTTCCCCATGTTCAGGTGGAACTTCCTGTGCATCAGTTTCTGCCTCTTGTCCTATTGCTCAGCAGCACCAGAGAAGGGCCTGGATCCATCTTCTTGCCATCCTTCCTTCAGATACTTACAGACATTGATGAAGTCCCCTCTCAGTCATCTTTTGTCCCAGTTCCTCATTTTCCCTGCCCATAATCAATCATCATTTCCAGTTTGGAAAATAATATGGTGAATTTCACTGTAGTGAAAGCAAAACTGAATGCATGAAATACCCATCTGTTTTTTTAACACAACCTGCTGGTTTTAAAAACATGAACGGTTGCAATGACTGCAAATTAATCAGCTGTCAGGGAAGGCAGAGGAGCCAATTTCACCAATTTAATCCCTTGGGACTGCTCAGGTACACCTCCAACAGAAAATGAGAGACAGTTCAAGGAGGCAGATGCTGCTACAGTTTTACATTTTATTAATATTAATTTGGAGATTTCATCAGTCAGTTTTTCTCCTGGCTCTTCAGCTGTTTTTCCCAGTGCCTTGTGTACAGTTAGAATGTATATAGGAGAGTCTAACTGAAAAATTATACTAATCATAAATAGATTCTTGATTGAATTGGGAGGCATAGTAGACCAAACTAAAGCTGCTTGGCTGAATGCTTGGGTTGTATTTTTATTCTGTGAATGCAGCAAAATGGCAAAAAGACTGTTCTTCCTGTCCCAAACCTACTTTTCTTGCTGTAGATTGAGTCAGTAACCACTGAGGATTGGACTGAGACCGTCTGAAGGAGACTTGTCTACTCAACCCCTTTTCCTCTGTATTTTAACAGCTAATTTGCCTTGCTTGTACCTTGTATTAATTTTTATTGAAGTCACCCAAATTGTAGAATACACATTAAACAACTTACATTTTGCTTGCCGGCTTTCAGGCACCAGCAACTTAGTGTGAGTGAGGAATGCAGAATTAGTGAAGCTTGATTGTGATCAACACACGGTTACTATTCCCTAACTCTTCCCCTGCCCCCCAGTCCCTAATAAATCAAATTCACAAAAATAACAAGAACAAATCAACTGTCCACAATGAAGTATTGTTTAAATAATGACTCAGCCAGATTAGAGGATACTTCATTTGTATAACCATTGAGAAATAAATTTACAGAAAGCACACAAATAGTCTCATGTCTGAATTCTATCTCAGACACTGTAAATGGTTCCTTTCTTGGGAAGAAATTACATTAAATGTGTAGCGGTGCCCATATATATATACATATATATACAAACACACTCTTTTGTATATAAGATATGTAAATATATACACTTTCTTTATTACAGTTTTAAAAAAATCCCTACTGTTGATGATGCAAGCTATGTGCATAGTGCTTGTACGAATATTAAAAATGTAAGCTGTAGATTTTGCTAAGTGTAGGACATATTATCCCAATGGCAGGGAGCAGTTCCTTTTCTTGAGGGACCATCTACCCATAAATATCTGTAAAATGGCTCCTGTCATTTTTATGGCTTTCATGTTGTTATAAAAAGCTGAAAAAGCACACAGATAATAAGGAGCTATGGATGGCTAATTGATCTGTTCATTTTTTTCACCCAGTAGTGTTTATCACATGATGTCAGACTTCCAGAAAATGTATGAGATATTTTATACTACTTCAGTAATATACAGTTCAAGTGGATGAATTAGAAATTACTGATCCTGTTGGATCATTGCTTTTATCTGTATGTTAATGAAACTCTGGTCCAAACCTTTTTTCAGTATCACCAAAATATGTCTGATTTAAGAAGTTTTAAAAAATTTATTTAATACACTTTTTGGACAATGATTTATAAGAATGATGGAATTGACTGTTAGTTAGAAACTAGACTTATATTAAATCTACATATTATTTTCCATGTCATATTAGCATGTTAAGCATATTTCTATGTACTATTTAGCGTATCTATATTCCCTGCCTGGAGTGTTCCTCTCCATGGTCTCCACAAGTTTATTTTTGGTGCCTATTTTTCCTCTGACTGCCACCTGTCTCTATGTCTGTTTTTCATCATATTAGTTGTGTTAACCTGTGCAACAAGGTACCTAAAGTTTAATACCATTTTTTAGGACAATTTGATGAGACCTGTAGAGTTGCTGTTGCCAACCTGGAGAGCAACACGCAGAGTGTATTTGTCTGTTTTACTGCTTTCAGGTTTTGCATTCTCAGACATTTTATCCCTTCTGCTAACACACACCAGACACTTCTATTACTGTCGCCTTTTAGTGCTGGGGTTTAGTTTCCAATGTTACTTTAGATTTTGAGGGCAGGGCTCAGTGGGACACTCTAAGCTGCACAGTTGCTACAGCGATTTCCTCTGTACAGCTATAGATAAGATTAAGCTGAATCTAATTTAGTTGTGCCTCCTAGTTTAGCTTGCTGCTTTGCAGGGGAGGAGTTAGGAGCTACAGAGAAGGTGAAGCAGCATAATTGAAGTCCATACCTGTTTACCTTCAGCTAGATTGCCCAGCTCATTGCTGACACACATTCTGCCCGCTACCCCCTGGCTCAGGTAGCTGAGCTGGCTGCTCTCTGCCAATCTCATGCCCCCTACTACTGACACTGACGTATCTCATGTCAGAGCAGAGGGCTGCACTTGTCATTGCAGGAATACAGAAAAAAAAACCCGTGGAAGATGAATTTAAGTGACTGTTCTCAGCAGCACAAATGTACATCTGACATATATTGAGATATATAGGAACACCAGAAGAACAGTTTAAACCTAATCCTACGATTTGCCTTCTATCCCCTCATTTGATGAAGCCCAAATTTGTCAGCTGTTAGCTGTCAGCTGATAAATCACCTGGGTATATTGGCAATAGAAACATCACTCCAACAGGGGATTTGTAGCAAATTGATAGCATTGAAATCTTTTTATGATAGTATACCTGGATCTATATCTATATAGCTCTATTTTTATATCACTGGATTATCAAAGATAAAATGCAATAAAACAAGAGTGTCTAATACATCTTAGTTGGCTTCTTCACTGATTTCTTTCTAAAATATCCCAGCTACTTGCAAAATACAGAAAACTTTCTTAATAGCATCACATAGAGTTTGAATTTAAAAATGACTGCAAGAAGATCTTTCTTCTCCTTAAAATGATGCACAAAGACACTGATTCTATTGTGTGACTCTGTAAAGTAATCAAACTGAGTTTATGTAAGTGTTCTCTTTTATGGGGAAATCTCACCCGTGCTGGAAACAATAGCAAAGTATTCATTAACTTTAATAGAAACAGGATTTCCTTCTTACATTTTTTTTTTGGTTTTGGGTTTTTTTATGGACAAACTATTGAAATTATATGAATTGAGTTGGTCATATATATTATTGAATGGTCTATAAAAATAGACAGATACATACCTGTGCACACAGAGTAAAAGTAATCACTGTCACAAAGAAATTGTTGTGTTACATTAGAAGCTGTAAATTCAATAGGAGGGCTCTCAATACACAAATTCTTTAGAATAGACAGTTCCCAATGCTGTAGAATACATACGAATGAAGTCTACAATATTTTCGTGCAGCAGCTTTGCAGACCTCCCTTTCCAATTCTTGGCTTTCTTCTTTGGGTACTGATTTACTTCTTGTGCTCTAGACCATATTCTCTTCTTTTCTGGAAGGAGAAAATTAGTTTTGCTGACTTCACTTAAACCCTTGTCATTGGATATTTCTACTCCTAAAAAAAAGTACTACCACTTACAGACCACAAAAATAAACATATATTCACTCAGCAATTTTCCATGATACTTCAGTTTTAAAGTTAACAATAGTATAATTTCACCTGAACAGAAGTAGATTTCCTGAATCACTAGACATGTCGAATTTGGTTTCCAGCACTGCATTGCTTGTAGCAAGTAATGAAAATATTCAGGTGAGGTGTAGGCTTTGTGATGGAAAGCTGATTTTGATGATGTATGAAAGGAACATCAGGACAAAATCGCTCAAATAAAGGCAAATGGCACAAGACTATGAAGTTGACATGGTATGCAAATGGAAATCCATGTGATATACATGGTAAAAAGATTGAATTGTCATATTCTAGGCCCATGATTCTTAAAGGATTCTGGGAGGATTCTCCTCTGAAGGTGAAATTTATTCAGCTCATTGCCAAGTGCCACATTTTTTTCAGATGGGTTTGCATGACTCCATCATCTTGGAGCAGAGCTCAGGGTGTGATGCTTTGGTTCCTGACTGCATCCTGCTGTATAATAGGGTGAAAATAGTTCACACATTTGTCATGATGCAGTCCAGCATCTGTAGCTGCACAACACTCCCCACTTTTGTAGTTAGAGTTTAGTGGCTTCATGAACAAATCCATATGACCTATAGTCATAATAAACTAATGTGATTCTTTTCCATAGCATGTATCTTCAGCACGGCCCAAGTACAAATCACTCCTCTGGCTACTCTCCTTTGTGCAAATGGATCATGCACCCTCTTTGTTACCTGGCTCGTGGTTATTCAGGTCTTTTCTCTGCAGTTTTAGTTATCAGTTCCACCATGACTAGCAGGGGATCTTTCACCCAAGAAAAGTGCATCAGTGGCAAATAATTAACAAAACTCATATTTGCATAATAGATTTGAAATCCCTGCACCTCCACTTTTAATGTGTATTATTTACTGCTATACTGACAGTTGTCTTGATAATAGAAGAGGTATTTAATGTATTTTGTTTTCTCTTTTTATAAGGTCTAAGTGAGATTGTCCATTCTAAAGTTTACTGTGGTTCTGCTGCAGCTATTTACTGTGACCACTTTTCCTGAAAATTGCATCTTCTGCGTCTTTGCCTTAGAAAACCCCTTTTTCTCCACTAAACTCTCAGACTAGATGGGTATGCATCTTGATTTGAGTTACACTAGTGTAACAGGCTGGATTTTTCTTCTGTATTTGGACTATAGAACAGTCATCAAAATACCAAGAAACTGAACTGATTTTTTAAAAAAAGCTATTTTAAGCTTTTCTTCTCTTAAAATAAAAGAACAATTGCAATGTCTACCATGGTCGCAGTTTAAAATGCTGATGTCTTGCAATTCTCTTTTGAAGCTCTCCTCCTGTATATACAAAAACATCCCATTGTTTTTGGTCTTTTGAGAAATGCAACTGCTGCCGTAGCCTGTTGTGAAATTAATTTTATAAATTTGTTTCCTGTTCAAAGGCTGGGTGCTTAAGACAGCAGGGGATATAATTAAAAACCCTTTAAAAAATTCATGGCTATAGTAAAGCTAACCAAGCTATTTCAGAAGTATGGTTTGTGTAATTGAGAAATAATGAAGTGATGCTTGTGGAGGTCCATGCTGGCATCTGCTCTGAAGTGCAATAGAGCACTTGCAAAGCTTAGAAAGACACAGAAATAGGAGGATCCTTGGAAGACAAAAATTAAGTCCATCTGATGATTTAGCCGAAGTGCATTATGACTTGAAGTGGAGAGTGAAAAAAATGTTTCACTGGGCATGAAGGAATATAAGACTCACCCACACCCTTTCTTCTGGAAACAATAGCTCAACAGCTACAAGTGCTTGGCAAGTTAAGCCATGCAGGTGGTAGGAGGTACAGAGATTATGTAATTCTTCAACTATCTCCCATTTTCATTAAAATGGGTCAGCACAGCTTGTACATAGAGTCTACTACAGGCCATAGTTTCAATTTTATCTGTAATTGCCTTGCCCTGCTATGCTCGGTACTGTGCTCCCACTGTTTTTTATAGACTTGGCTTCCCTTAAGATAAAAGATTGGAAGAGGTTTAATGGCTGTCAGGGTGGCTGAAAATAGTGCTAAAGAGAGTCAGATATGAAACGGAAGCTTCTCATGAAGAACCGGCTGCTCCTGGACACAGCCAAAGGAACGGCAGGCTGAGCAGATTGGTTTTTGGGAATGAGTGAATCATTAGTGTATGGTGGGGAGTGCTGATAGGTTGGTACAACTGCCTGCTGGGCTTTCATGGGCCAGGACAGCACAGATTATGGGGCTGGTATTTTGCTGTGTTTCTATTTTCCAAGGGTATGTCATTTTCTGTTCTTTTCAAAGTCAACTTTAAATAGAAGTAGAAGCTACCTTAAAGCCATATTGCCCCCTGCATTTATATTTTAGTATTACTCTGAGCACAGAGATGAAATAAAACAGGATCAGACTCATATTTTTTCTTTCCTTATCTCCCTTGCTTTTTATATTTCCCAAATAAGTGAACCCCTTTTACAGAGTAATTTCCCAAGGCTTATGAACTGACTTGTTAGTCAGCTGTTTTACAAACCTCTTATGCAGCATTTCTTTACTATGTATAAGGATTCCCTTCATAAAATTATTTTCCTGTATTCTTTAAAGTCCTTTAAAAGTGTATCCATATGGCAGTTACTCCATTATTTACCTCCTCCTGATTTTTTAAGAGGACTGGCTGTGTACAGTAGTTATCCTCCTGAAATTTCAAGTAACATCTCAACTGCTTACTGATCTTTACCTTTGATATAGCCATAAAATAATTTTTAAAGGAAATATACTCTTCAGGAGTTTAATTCCTTGTGATTATGCCAGCTCTTTCAGAAATGAACAGCTGGTAAATTCGCTGAAGCAGACCTGTGTGGTGCCACATTTATGGAGTGCTTTCTTGGAGCAGAACAATACATTATAGCTTTAGCCACAAAGTGCAATCTAAAAATAATTCTACTTTGCTCCAGAGATGTGTATGGATTGATTATTTTTCTCCTCTAGAGGTGATTTAAGCTATTAAAATGTCGGATGAGTTCAAGAAAGGGAAATGTGATTAGATCAGGTGCATTTTATCTTTATGAGCTTCCGGCTTTCTTGTAAGAATTGTTAGTTTTAACTTTGAAATGAATCACTTATCATTTGCATACTTAAATAAGACTTTACTTCTGGCAAACAATTAATGCTGAAGTTTTAATGCAGAGGAGTGGAAATGAAAAACATGACTGTCAGGTAACTTTGCTGAATTTTATTCAAGATGCAGCTGTGTTTAATGATTAATGTTTAATGTTTCATTGTTCATTGTCTTTGGCACTGAAAATAAAACACAATTCACTCAGTCTGCATGACCCAATAAAATGCCTTTAGAATGTGAAGTTTAGATCCATGTTTTGTGCACAGCATGAACCCACAAGGAAACAAAAAAAGTGGACAGGGTTCTTCCTGAGCTGCTGGACTTCACCGACGACCAACATGTTCCTGGTAATGCATCAGGCTTTGGTGATGTTCAGGGGAGGAGAGGGGGGATTGCAGTGTTCTGCTCTCCAGGGCTGTGTCTCTCTTGGCAGTCAGTTTGTGAGGTGCCTCAGCCGTGCTCCTCTCTGCCCAACCTCTACCTTCCTGCACACACTTCTTCTGCAGTGTGTTTTCCCCAGCCCTGTACAGGCTGTTAAACTCCTCTTCTGTCCACCTTCAGTAAAGCTTCTTAAAGAACTGCTGTTTCTTTGCCCTTGCCTCTTCCCAACATGCAAGTACCCAAGTATGCCAGTGTTTCTGCTGGACTTCTGTCAGGTCCTGGAAGCAAATGAAATTCTAATTACCTGTATGATCTGTGGAGCAAGAGCTACAGAAATCTGGCAACAACATTAACTGCATTTTTTTCTTAAATTAAATTCAAAGCAGAGGAATACTGCTACTTGCACAGTGAATACTCTGTTGGGGTTTAAATAGTTCTGTCATGTTGAAGAGGTCAAGGAGTGCTTGGACAGTGCTCTCAGGAACATGGTGTGACTCTTGGGTATGGTCCTGTGCAGGGCAAAGTGTTGGACTTTGGATGATCCTTGTGGGTCACTTCTAACTCAGCAGATTCTGGGATGCTGTGATTCTCTGAATACTGAATACATACGGTCATTTAAAAATACCGTGCAGTCCCTGATATAAGCGTTTTTATGCTGCCCCACAGTTTCAATCTTTAGTGTCTCTTAAATTCCCTCCAAGGCAGTCCTAACTCAGTTGATGAAATTGACAAAGGTGGATGATAGTTTTTGGCAGCTGGCTAGACAGCATCTAAAATATTTGATATGGGAGGGTTTTTGAAAATGACCAAAACCCCAAATCACTTGCAACTTCATTAGCATTAGTAACCAAAATATAACAAAAAGTTTGTGTATAAACTGTCATAATTTGCTGTTTCAAAGATGAATTGGGCACCACAAAGGTGGCAATAAAGCTGCTTCAGGCTTCTTGCAGTATGACTTTAAAATATTTTGTGGGTTTGAAGTTTTCTTGATAACCACCAAAATTGTAAACATGATTATACTATATTTAGGGATTGTGAAATAAGTCTGAAATAATTCTTCATGAGGGATAAGAGGGTGTTAACAAGCCAAGGAATGCACATGGACTTTCTTCACCAACAGTGATTCATGTTTGGGATAGACCCAGAGGCTATGTCTAAATAGGAGACCTGGAACCATTGACATACTTATGGGTCAACAAAAGTACTGCAGCCAGCTCCAGAGGAGATAAAAATTGCTGACAGAACTCCCACCCTTTTCCTGCTTCCACAGAAAATGGGGCAGATGAAGCACACTTTGTGCAACCCAGTGGTTAGATGCAGAGTGTGAATAAAGCAGTATTATTCCCATGGATGTTTATGACTCTTGTAGTTTCATCTAACTGCTGAGTTACACTCAGGGATTTAGTAAAAATATGGGTCTGATTTAGTGTCTTGGCTGGAAATCAATGGAAGATGATTGGCAGCAAAAATGTCCATTAGTATGGGCATGGCAGACATAGAAGGAAGCTTTCCCTAGTTGTGCTGCAAACCTGGTTTTCCATTTTGAAGAACACCAGAGGTGTTTGAGAAAGATGCTTCTGTATCAGTTGTAGTATTATTCAGAAAACAGAATTTAAAGGGAGAAAAAAAATCACCGGTTGTCACGTTTGTCACTTGAATGGGAAGTTATCCTGGAGGAGACTGGCAACAGGAGTTATTAACTCAGCTGCTCTGTTAGGGCTCTTTTGTGAGAAAGGTTATAAGCTAAAAATTTGACTAAACGTTTTCTTTACAGATGAATGACACTATATTATCATGAAGTACTGATAAGGCTGGAAACTACAATGAATGCTCACACCAAAACCATATTAGACATCAGTATTTTCTTCTGTAAGGAAGAGGAAGGAACTGATTTTCAAATTTTTTCCCTGTTGTCTGGGATGGGGATTCTGAACTTCTGTATGTTTAAGGAAAGAATTTAACAGATTAAGAGTTATTCTACACAACTGGCAAACTGCCCTTGCTCATACCCCACACATGGACATGCATTGGGGAATTTCCTTTGTTCTATTAAATGCTAATTTCTGCATGTAGGACAAATTTAAGGGGTCAGTTAGCAAACGGAGGGGTTTCTATGAGTTTTATATTCCCAATCTTAATTTTAATTGCAGGTGGAATTTCCTGTGCATTTCTCCATGTCCTGGAGTCAAATGCTTGCTTTCACTTTCTCGCTCAAGATGTCACATTTTCGATGAAATAATGACTAAATGAATGACACCCACATTTCCAAGGGGACCAGATAGCATTTCACACTAAGTAAAATTTGCATATATTTATTATTTTTTCTCTTTCTAATCCTGATAAGAATACTTGTGCTTCATGAAGTGTTTTTCAGCAGGGTGAAAATGCAAAATGAGTACCCGGGGTCCCACCAGCATGCTGCCCCAAGAAGACAGGGCTGTATGGGGAGGACTGAGTCCACCACCATCTCTCATCTCACTTTGCTTTTCTCCTTGTCATTAGCTCAGGGTTCAAGAGCTGGCAATGGTGCACTTGTTTTTCCTGCTGTGTGAACACAAGGTGACCTAAAAAAAGGGAATCTTTCAGCATAATGACACTATCAGGAAGCGTGATTTACTACTGGGGAAAGAGCCCTTTGCAGCTTTTCTGATCATGTTTCAAGGTTTTGCCTTTCTTCTCTCCAACCCTCCCAATAATAATGATGTAATATATTAAATTAAGTGGTAACGATGTATGAAGCTGTGGTTATCATTAAATATTTATGCTTCTGGAGTGTTGTAAACACACAGTGCAGCCCTAATTAACCATAGGTAGTCTACAATTATCCCGTGGTAATCACCCTAATTGGAATTGGCTCATTATGGGAAATAGAATAGAATTTGTTGTCTGTTTGGTACTGAAAAATAGAGTTGGCACTTAACTAAAACCAGCAACCGCTTTATCCAACTTAAAAAAATTAAATTGCCCTCTTAGATCCTGTCACAGTTTCTGCAATTGGAGCAGTTTTACAAACAAAACCAATGATCAGATCTGGCTTCCAAAGAATACATACGCTCATAACCTTGTCTCTCTGTCAGCGCTGATTGATAACTGTGATGCACAGAGGTCCATAAAAAAGCCCAAAGGGCTATCCAAAGCACTCGGAGACACACGGATCATTTGCTTTGTGAAGCTATTAGAGGAGTTGTGGGAGCAGTGAGAAAGCACAAGCTTTCTTTTGCTCTGGGAATAATTCAGCTGTGGACATGGAGAGACTCTGCCTTGTTTAAGCATGACAAGCAATATTTCTGACCACTCCTCTCCTCCCTTGGCCACTGGGAAACCACTGGTGTAAGACAGGGAGATCCCAGGCTATTTGCAAGAGAGCAGCCCTACCTTGTGGAGCTGTCACAGGCAACTGGATCTCTCCAATAGCCCAGGGCACTTGGCAGTCATTCCAAATGCTCATTCCCAGGCCCTTGCCAGCAAGAGAGGGCAATACTCATGTGCAGGACATGGCAGGTGTATCCAAATGCTGTCGGGCACCATCCTGAGCCAAAGAAGAGATGGGATCTCTGGACTAGACTGATTCCTGCTGGGCAAGGCCACGGCCAGACGTGCAGCTCTGATGTTGCTGCTGAGCTGAGTAAAGGCAGTGTTGCCCCCAGAATCCCATCTCTACCCCTCCTTCCCCACCAGACAGCCCTGATCCATTACATGCCAATGTCAGGGTGCTGGGAATAGCAGGAAGCAGGAACCGCCTTACCTGGAACTGCTCCTGGCAGAAGAGGATCTGTAATTGCAGCATGAGGATTGACGACAGAATATAGTGCTGCTCTGAGGAATCTCCTGTTTCTAATTTTATTCTCCTATCTGTTCATAAATGTCATGAAAAATTAAATTCAAAAGAAGTGTAGGGTGTTACAAAGCCCTGTCATACAAATGTATCTTCTAAGTCATAAATTAATGATTTGTTTTCTCCATCTGCTTTGCCTGATACAAACAGGAACAGTCTGCTTTTGCTGAGAGTGGAAATGCCTCTGCTGAACTGATCTTGTGGAAATAGGAAGATGCAAGAAGAAAATGTTCAAGTAGCCTGTAGAAGCCTGCACACTGCTACAAACAGAAGGAAAGTTCACAAAAGGAAATAGTTGGAGGATAGTGATTGATCCCTATCATATGCTATGTCCTCACGTGGTACGTATGTGTCTGTTTTCCACAATTAATGAAAACCCACTTTTTTTTTTTCCCACTCTACTTCTAAAACCTGACCTGCCTTTCTTTTTGTCATGTCTGTGACTTTCAATTTTGTTGGGACTTTGGGCCATTCTTTCCAGTGTTGTTTTTATTTTTTGCAGCAATTACATTAGCTGCCATCTCCAAAGAGGAAACCAGTTTTTCCCGTTATAAATGAGGTTAGCTGTGAAAAGTGAGAAAAGGAAGATGCTGAAGATGTGCCTGAGCAGTATTTCTATAGCACTTCCAAAGGTAATACAAGCTTATGCTTTGGGGACATAAGCTTGGGTGGGCTTGGGTCAGAGTAAATAAGGTAAGTCCTGTACTTCTAGTTAAATGATTTTTTTCTTTATTGTGGGAAACAAATCTATCTAAATTGCTGTCCTCTGTTTTTCAAATATCCTGGAGTTGGAGGCTAGCAAAACTTTGTGGATAGATGTTAGCTATTTGCCTGTGGTTATGCCTGTAGGGCAAGGAGGTAGGACTGTTGCACAGGGAGGTTGTTGCTGAGGTTTTCTACATCTGCATGGTGACTTTCAGAAGACCTTAGGGGCAGAAGGTGGGGAAATACATTGGTCTCATTGGGAGAATTAGCCCTGAGTCTTACCATGATCTTTGCTTCTTCTCCAGCCTCTAACCAGGGTATCTTGGGACTTCACTTTGTGGGGCTGAGGCAAGTGGAGGCATAATAGAGGCAGGTGAGATTATAGAAAACAGTATTTTTGCTTGTTAGGCTCTCAGGAGGAAGATAACTGAGGCAACACCTAACTGGAGAAAGAGCAAGAAAGGGCGAATCTCTTATCAAGGACAATTTATAGAATACATTGAAAACTGATGGCTATCTTTCACAGAAATATTATTAAAAATGTATTAAATAGTATGCACATGCATGTTAAGTTTACCCTTTAATTTTTCTCCCTTAGCTCATCCACATGTTCCCACCTCTCGTATTTTCCCTTGTATAAAGCACCTTCATTTCAACAGTTCTCTCTGTGAAACTCTTCTTTCGCTCCCAAGCATTTCTAGCAGAACTCAGCACAGTGTGACTAGCTCGTGACATCCTGCTCAGGCCCCCCAAGGGATGGAGACCCTGGCCAGGTTGCTTCGCTACCAAGGAGGGCTGCAAAGTTATCACTCAAATCAACCCCCTCCTGCTGTGTTGCCTGAGATGTTCATGTTTCTATGACGGTGGCAGTTCACTTAGTGTCTATTTTTAGCTTTGTACTAGCAGCTCCTAAGAATTAACATTGAAGATTGAGGTGAAAGGACATCTGTCAAGGTGAAGGTCTGCACAGACAAAGAGTTTTGGCTTTAAACGGAGTTTCTGGACAGTTCTACCGTAGGGACTGCAGACATGGATTTTTTAAGCAGTGCAGATTGTCACAAGAACACTTAATATGATCCTTTTTCTAGTTGCTTGTTTTTGAAGTACCCCAAATTTTTGAGCTTAAGCAAGCATCATTTGCATTTTACGAACTTGTTCCCCCTTCAGTGTTAAACCGCGTGTACAGAGGAATGTAATGGCAGAGGGAAACCCAAGCACAGTGTCTGGAAAGACTGCTTGAAAACCTCTGCAAACCAGAATGAGGTTCAGAGGAAGTATCTAAGTGAACGTAGCCTCCTTCAGGATTACAGGGGGCATTGCCATCCAGAAATTTTGGCACCAGTTGTGTGCAAGCTAATTCTGATTCTAGAAGGGACCTGGCCCTCACAGCGTGACTCTGCCTCGGTTCACTATCCTTCCTAAGCAGCAGCAGGTTTCATTTGCATTGAATGTCTCCTTGCTCCCTTGGCAATTCCCTTCTCCATCATTCAGTGCAAGGGCATTTTTACATGATACTGCATTGTGCTATATAAACATAACCTTTAAATTTCATTTTATTTTTAAAAATAAATTTAACTGCTTAATAATTGCCAAAATGAAATTTAACTTTTGCTTTTTGTTTTGAAATAGAAATACTCGTTTCAATTCCACGCTCTAGTAAGAAATACGCTATTTTTAATGGGCTCAGACACGTCATTAAAACATTTTAGATGTTACCACTGTATCCCCATTTTACTTTAAGTTATTCATTTGTTCCAGCACTCCTTCCTTTGGCAAGAAACTCACTTGCATAAGCTGTTGGATCAGCTTTTCACTGATTTTGAACTCAGTGATTTTTTGCTTCGGTAAAAAGGAAGAGCTAAGTAAAAGAGTTTTTAGTTTTGAAATATTTCTTCTCCTTCAGGAATTTGGGTGTCCATTAACCCCAGCAAGAATGGAGACTCTTAGCACTTTGCAGGATTGACTTGCTCCTGTCACCTTATCCAGCTTCCAAGGACCTGTGCTGCTGCGGTGTCATTCCCACTTGTCCTCTCTTTCTCACCCTGCGCTTTTCTGACTCTTTTCTTTAAGTGAAGGCGTTGGTTTTCTTGGAAGGAGTTGCAAAACCTACCCCTCCCTCTGCCACAAATGTCCTATAAGATGCAATACAGCTAATTTCTCAGAAGTGTGCTTTTTCTTTTTAGTGGGCATGTAAAGTGCTGCTAATCGTTAGTGGGTGTTTAAGGTAAATGAAAGCCAAGCTGATGAGTGAGTGGTGCCCGGCAGGTAAATCCATTTATTCTCTCAGTTGCTGTTGTTAGCTGATGTTGCTTGCAGCTACTCCTTCCTTGCTTTGCTTGCATGGAGTACTAGGGAAACAAGGAAAATATTTATTAAAATTATAATACCACAATAGCTTAAGACATATTTTCTTTGTTGGGATTCATTCTAAAGCAGTACATTACAATGGAAAATGCAGTCCTCTGCAACAGGCACTGCAGCAAAGTAAACCTTGAAGTGCTCTTGAAAGCTCTCAGTGGTTCCTCTTGTGGGACGTGTTGAATGTGACAATTGCGATAAGTGACTCACGTTGCTCAGTCTCACAGATATCAAACTTAAATGCACAGCTGGCTCTGTGGGGTTTTGTAACACTTCTGTTCACCTTGGTAGAGCCAGGTTCCAGATGGAAAATTTAAATTCTGTGAGACAGCCCATGTGAAAACCTTGTGTCCCTGAAGCCAGGCTGAGTTGTGTGTCCAAATTCTCAGGGGACAGTCATTTTATGCTTTCATTTTCAGGAGATTTCAGTCTTAAGGTGAGCTTGATTCCAGGCTTCAGACTGCCTTTACAAGGATACAACCCATGAGGCAGGAAGCTAAAAATTTGGATTTGATCCATTGTTGGCCAATAGCCCGCTATTGATGGGTGTTGAACACGGTCTGCTGGAGGCAACCCTGTCTCAAAAAGTCCCTACACTAATGGTCAGTAGGAGCTGTGAAGGCAAAAGAGGGGAAACACAGCTCAAGGCACATTACTCTCAGCCTTGTCCTGAGCCTCCATTGCTGACACCATTCAGGACACTCTCCTGGGTAAGTGGTTCTTTGCTCCAACCCAGTGGGACTGTTCCTGTGTGCTTGCCTGGGTAAATGATTCAACTTCTGTGCACCTTCACTTGCAGATACAGAAAATGCGATAATGCCACACCTGAACTGTGTGCATACAACAGGCAAATCAGGGTAGATGTCTAAAAATATTCAGGCATCTGAAGATGCAAACTATCACACAATAAGGTTTTCAAAATACCACAGGTATCTAACTTCTCCTGGAGGGAATCACAGTGAATCACCTCGAACACTTGCTGCTCAAATGGGGCTCAGCTCCCAAAAGGCTGTGTGAAAGGAGTTTGCACAAAGCTTTGACTCTTCTTGCAAACATGAATATGATTTTTTTGTTTTGTTTTTCTTAAAAAATGAGACTACTTTTGTTCAAGTTTTTCACCGAAATGAAGATTTACATCCACAAGCTCAAATAACACCCTTTTTTCACCTGCCTACCATTGCTCTGTACAGTTAGCTGACTTTTCAAGGGGTTTAAAGATTAAAATATACATTAATTTGCAACTCCCTTTCTTTTGTCAAGTGTTGGTCACAAATGCAGCTTTATAAAGGCATCTGGTTGATATGATTCAGAACATATTTTACAAAACCACTTGGCTCTGTGGAGAGATTTGATTTCTTTGTCAGTGAGAGTGATTGACAAGCAAAACCCACATAATCTAAAAGGAGACTCAGAGACAGGATCTGACAGTCCTTCACGACAGACCTGTGGAGTTAGCACAGCCCCGTGCAGGAATCCTGCAGCGGGCTCGGTGACGGGGGCAGGCATTTGATCAGGTGAAGAAGGCGTGTGACAGCCGTGCCAGACAATGTGCTGAGGACGGCGCGGGGAAGCCTGTGCCGTGGGAGAGGCTGTGAATGCACTGCTGCCAGAGCATCAGTCCCTGAGCCTGTCCCCAGTGCCAGCCCCCGGCTGCGGTGCAGCTCCCCCCGCCCAGGGACGCCCGGCACCAGGCGCGGCTGCCGGGGGGCCCTGCTGGGGCTGTGAGGGGGAGGACAGGAATGGATCTTGTGATCGTGTGTGGGACTCAGTGGGTCTGGCGCCACCTCAAGCAGATGTTTTCGGCCCATGCTGCAGTAGGCTGAGCTGGGAAACAGCACCAAGTTTCGGCTCAGAAAGTCTCTCCAAGCTGTGCCGCCAGTGCGGCCAAGTGCTGTGGAAGTGGATTCACAGAGCTGAATCTTTGCTGCAGCCTTAATCTGGGACAACTGCTCAGAAACCTGGGTGAATCATGTTAGCAGTGCTAAGTGCTGAATCATGCACCTACCAAATCTGTCAGCAAAAAAATTTATAGGTAAAATAAAAGAAGTCGGTACACCTCTTTAAAGTGTTGGCAGCATTTTATCAGGATAAGTATTTGGATCTTGTAACCGTATGAGCTTTCCAAATTATTAATTTAATTGCACAGCCACCTTCTTATCTAATTTGCCCCTAGCCAGATCTTAAAAATGATTTAAACTTCAAAGACGATAGTAATCCCACATGCACGAAGACACTTGGAAAAACTATTTCTTTGAAATGTAACTGATTACGAACTAGTGTTGATTCCCTGTGCTTTCCTTGCAGCATTAGCTCTTCTGTGGGCATGGAGTGCTCTTGTAACTTGTCAAGCGCTACCACCATTTAGGATCAGTTAAGCTTTCTCACATTAATTAAAAACTGTAATTAAATAACCAAAAAGCCCTTCGCTATGACTCAGTGCATCTGGCCCTTGTTTGAGATGGGGGGAAAAAAAGTGAAGTTATGTCAGGAATTTCCGGGATGTTTTCTTTTGATTACCTCATAAAGGCACTCTGCTGAAATGGTAATGGCTGGGAAATAAAAGAGAGAGAAAGATATCTTTTACTGAGGTGGAAAGGACTGTGGCAAATCCTTCTACTTATATTGCATTTCGAACTCAGTGCAGTACAGGACTAAGAGATCATGAACAGAAGATGCAAAAGAAATATTCTTTTAAAGTATCTTTTAATGTTTGCCCTGTAAACATCTCAGTGAACTTTACTTAAAAAGATGTCTCTCCCTGAAAGGAATCCCACTTCACTCTTACTCTCCCATATTGACACAAAAGGGGAAGATGAGTGCTAGAGAAGCAGACTTACCCTTGCAAGTGGCTACTACTGTATTTAATAGATAAATATTTACGAATTTTAAGTGATCAGGGTAAGGTTTTTGAGTATATTTGGGAAAGAAAGAAGAGCTCTGTGCATAAGCTTTATCATATTGCACAAGATCTGCCACCACTAATAAAATTTTACCCCTTTTGTGTTGTTTTAGTGAGCATATGAAGCAGGGAGGGTAGGATACATCAACTTCTGTCTCTTGATGGAGATGACATACATGTTATAGTTAAAGCTTTCTAACAATTAAACTGTCCTGATTGTAAAGACAATACTTATTTCCTCATAACTCCCCATCTAGATTTCATGAGAACTGTTCAAAAACATTTGTTGAACAGCTGTCTCTAGGAGGAAGAGTGCACTAGTCAAATGTATTTCTTAAATGGATGCAGATTTCAGTGGATTGCTGTTTGGAGCTCTTAAAAAAAAACATTTCAGAGTGAAAAAATGTTCACTTCTAAATACACTTATTTTTCTACAAAAAAGAGGTTCAAAATGATATTTATTGAGCAGAAAATTTGGAGTTACACAAAGTAATTTTATGAAGGTGGGAAGCATGTGTGATAACTGCTGGCTTTAGAGCTCAATTTAGTTTGAAAGAAAAAAAGATTATCTCTTCCATGACAGAAATTCTCTCTTTATCAGATCAAGATTGTTATTTCTGTCATGGCAGGTGGAAAAAGACTAATTTCTTTGTTTGTTTACATTTTGTTTATTCTTATGTGGTAAACACATTCAAGGGAAAAACATTGATTAGGAGACTGTGATCTCACTTGTGAAATCATAGTCCTAACACCACGTTCTGGTTTGGGTTGGATATGGGTTTACAGATCATCTAATCCAACTCCTCATCTTCCACTGGACTGGATTGCTCTGAGTCCCATCCAGCCTGGCCTTGAACACTTACATTGATGGGAAATCCACAGCTTCTCTGGGCAACCTGTTCCAGTGTCTCACCACCCTCACACTAAGGAATTTCTTTCCAACCTCTAATCTAAACCTGCCCTTTTGAGTTAAAAACCATTGCCCCTTCTCCCTTCACTACAGGCCTTGGTAAAACCTCCCTCTCCAGCTCTCTTGTAAGCCCACTTTTATATATTGAAAGCCCACAACGAGGTCATCCAGGACCCTTCCCTTCTCCAGGCTGAGCAGCCCCAGCTCTCTCAGCCTGTCCTCATGAGAGAGGTGCTCCAGCCCTCTGATCATCTTCCTGGCCCTCCTGTGGACTTCTGTGCAGACTAAAGGAAAGAAATGTATATTCCGTGCTTTATCTGGTGCCCTCTTCCCATGCAGGTAAATCTCAAGAATTGGAGAAGGGGATGACCAAGGAAACACTCCTCTGAAATGGTAGTGGACAGAGGGAGTTGTGTAAGCACAATTTGGACTACTATGAGTCTGCTGAATGTGACCTGTGAAAATTTATATCACCGCTTTTCCATTAATTCTGAAGACAGTAAATTGCAAGGTTGAATTTTTTCTGAGATTGTCAGATGTAGCTATTTGCCCACCATTTCCAGGAGGCAGAAATGGCTACACCTGGACAGGAAGGCAAAATCATGATCCAAAAGCAAAGAAGGGGATTTTGGTAATAGTATGAAGCACTTCGAAAGAATGTGCTTTGCAAGAGAATTATTTTAAGAAATGGCATTTCTGTTTCCAATTATAAAAATCTTAAGAAGTTATTAGAAAATGCAAAGCTGTGTACATCAGCTTCAGAGGTACTGTGGCTAATTTATGTGTGTGTATGGGAAAAGGTGAGGTGCCTTATGCTTGCTATCTGTATTTTGAGATTGAGAAACCTGGATCACACTGAAGTGAACAGCTACATCCAAATCATGCAGCACAGTGTTACACAGAGACGCCAGCTCATGCCAAAACGTACTGTCTCTGTATTAAAAGACATCTACTCTCTCCATATGAAAAGACATCTACTCTCCACAAGGTTGATTAGCTCAAGCACACCACAGGGGCAACCTACACCACCAGAGCTAGCTCTGTTAACGTTAATTTGAGCTAAATCTGTCTGTTATGCCTTATTACAGCATGTAGACACATCCTTTCATTTTTTGTGTATATATCTCTGATAGCATTCATTAAAACCACCCATGTCTGTCTCCTGGTAAAATTTAGCAGTTTCACATTTTAGATGAAAGTCAGAATTCAGGATGAAAGGAAGCTAGGGTACAGACTTTCTACTAAGGAGCCCATGCAGTCTGTGGACTGCTATGGACTCTTTTAAGATTTTCTAGGCATATTTTCAGGTTTTTGTTTGCTTAGCTCTCAAAATCCATGCACTAAACTGAAGCAGTCGACTGATGTTCCATTTGTTCAGTGTGTATCTGTGCTGACCAGCTTTGCATCTAGATAGGATGTTTGCTAAAATCGCCTCGCCTGTGCACTGGAAAATGCCTCGTCTGAGAATTGTTCAAAACACATAGTCAGTCCAGGGCCCAATCCTCTTTCTAAACTGGACAGATGAAACAGAGAAAACAAGAGAATGGTAATTTTACAAGTCCGTGCAGTATCTTTACAAACAATGGTTCTATGTTTCTCTCAAGGAACAATTAATAGCAGTGGGTTTCGGAAACATATTCTACAGTGGTATAAACTAACATTTCAGCAGACCTGAAAGAGAAAACATGTCTCTTTCTCAATGGAAAAGTACTGTAAGAAATAGAATTGTGTTTCATTCTATAAAGAGTTTTCATACAAGTAAGACCTCTGACATTTGATCCTCTCAAACATTTGTATCAAAAAAAGGGTTTCAAATTTCTACAAGCGCTCTGCTTGAAATTTATTTGGATAACTTGTAAGTTTGCCTGTTGAAGGCTATTCTATGACTGACTGTCACTGATCTGACTAAACAGCCTCATTTTTGGACAGAGAGCGGTGTGAAAGCCCTGAGGTAGGGAGAGGACAGTGTGAGTGAGATTCAAACATTAGATATCTGCATTTCAGACTAGTGCATCTTATCAAGACCCTTGAGAAGCAATGGATATTCTGTCTTATTCACCTTGTACAGAGTGAATGAGATTGTGCTCTAGAGAACCCCCGGGCTGTCTAGAGACATCTGCATTTGATAAGTACCAATCTTGGCAATCATGGCAGCCAAAGTCACAGTAAGACTTTGGTCCCTGACAGGAAGCAGGAGGACATACACAGGAGAAGGTATATTCTGTTTGTTGTTAGTGGTTAGATCTGTGTTTGGAGAGCGTGTGCTTGGAAGGTGTTGGATATTAATGAAGTACACAGATTACAAAATAAAACAATGAATGATGCGTGATGCTTCCACGGTCTGAATTTCAGCTAAGGTTTGGGATGAGGCTACAAATGCTCCCTGCTTTGCCCCAGGCTATACCACCACAGTTTAGCAGTTGATGGGATTTGCAGAAGTGCAAAAGGTCCAGTGTAGCTGATTAACCTTGGTTTTCTGGCTCCTTTTTATTCTAGGACTGTGAAATGTCAAATGTCTATCAGCCCTCTCACCCGTAGTCCTGAGTCCAGCCAAGTACCTGTGTGAATCAAGTCGGAGGGGAGGCTGCCCTTGCAAATGCACGGCTAAGGCAGGCGCGGGGGAAGGGAGACACGTTGTGTGTGAAAGCTTCCATGGTAGGTGTGGAAAGACTGGGGGAGCCGCTTTGGCACTCAGGGCATAGTAATGGCTGCCTGCTTGCCAGTGCATGCTCCCTCTTGCCCCAGATCCAGAGTATTTGGCTCCTGGGCTGAGAAGGAGCTGTAGAATTCTTCTGTTGGTAATCTGTCCCAAAATTCCTAATGGAGTAAGTTTAGGACCAGTTTGGGGTATTTTTCTTAAAAAAAATAACAACAAAGTTTTCCCCAGTTTCTCAGAAAAACAGGAGATGATTTCATCTTATCATAATTGCTGAATTTATTTTTAAGATGGGAGAGTGTCAAAAGCTGTAATCTTGCACGCCTCCTTTAATACATAACATCCTGATTGTAGTGGCCCTGAAAAATTAACAAGTATTCAAATAACCCTAACTGCAAAGGATGCGAGTCCCCCATTATCCAGACTGCATGACTCATTGAAGCGAAGGGTGAAGAGCACAGCAGAGTGGCATTAATCACTCAGTTCTGCTACAGGAAGAAAAGCATTTGTGTGATACTCTGTTTACAACATACCACATGCAGAATTATCTGATGGTCTCACAACGACTCTGGGGATGCTGATGACAAAGGAACATCCCACTTCTAAATAATTTTGCAAGGCGATTTAGTTCAATTTCATTTTAGACTTCACATTTTGCTTGACAATAATACACAAAAGACCCTGAGATTTTTTCTTTTTTGATGAAAAAGCAAAGCCTAATTTCCCGTTTAATGGCTTCTTCTCTTGGATTTTAGAATATGACAACTCACATAAGTCTGAAAATATAATTTCATTACTAGATTTTGTAAGACCAAGAGAGGGAAAAAAACCCCTAAACTTATGACGAGGCCGAAGGCATCTTTTTTAGAGCAAGTTTTTGGATCAGTTGTCTTGAAGATGCTCTTAGAAAAGTCGTATGGTATTAGCTGAGTTCTCATACCACAGGCAGCTGTGCTATTCAAAAAAGAAAAACAAATGGTTGAAGTGAAACTCTGGATGCTTAGATTCTCTGAAGAATACCTGGGGTCAGAAAACAGAAAAGAAAAAGCAATCTGAATGGAGAAACAGAAGGGGCATCTCCCCTTCAGAAGTGGTATTGTTTCTGATGACAGGTGGTACTGGTGTATTTGGTGCATAAATGTTATAAATCACCATTAAAGAAAATGCACCTAGTTCAGAATAAGATTACTGGTGATAGTCATTGTACCTTTACAAGGATCTCAGAGGATCTCAGAGAAGATGGTTATTGCCCTGGGCTGTGTTGGGCAAGGGTTCACGTTGCACAGCACTGTTCATAAGTGGGGCAGCAGACGGAGAAAATCTCAGATGTGGTTGATACTACAAAATCCAAACACAGAAGAAAAGAGACTTGGTGCATGAAGAAGTGACAAATTCAAAGTTGACGGTACAAAAAACAACATATGGAGCTTCATATGCTATGGCAAACACCATAAACTGTGGAATGGGCTGGCATTTGGAAAATTTTAATAAAGTTTGATTACTGTTGTTGTTTTTGACTGGGGAGCTGTTGGAGAGCTTCTTCTGGGAGCCAGCTAGGACAGAATATGGTGTGGATCAAGACCTATTCAGCAGTGCAGAGCAGCCAGACCCAAACCCCTTGTGCAGCAGACCTCTGCCAGACTCCCTGGCTTGGGGTGGCTGCTGAATTTCCCGTGGTAGAGAGCACAGAAGGATTCCCAGTCTGAAATTGCTGTGTCTTGTCTGGAGGGTGTTCAGATTTGTCCACACACCACCATCCTCACCTTCCATAAATCACTCTAAAGAGGTGTTTTAAGATCAGATGGTGGATTCTTGTTGATGTGGTCCATGGGGTTTCTTTTGGTGTTGTCAACGAACTTTTCAATTATTTTCAATTCAGGTAGGGAGGGCCTGCGATAGCAACGGAAAACTTTTGGTTACTATTTTGATGACAATCATGGCCCTTTAGCTTCTAATGTGCTTTGATTTAAAAATAATTCTCAAACATTTCTGAATTTGCTGAAGTAAAAAAATGCTCTTGGTTTTTACCTAGTGTTCAAAATTTGCAATACTACAGCACATGCTAAACATATAATTCATTCAGTGATATCAATAGGACTGTTCTTATGCGAAGAGATACACACATCTGCAAGGTCAAGACCTTATTCTATATTGTCATAACTATGGAATAACACATAGTTGTGAGCTGGGGCTGATTTCACTAGTAAGCTGAAAATATTTGACTTTGAGTGGTCAGGTTTAAAAATTAATAAAAAATTCACTCATCATCTTTCCTGGGTCAGTTAACCAGTCTGAACCTAAGCTTTGGGTTAAAACTTGATGGCGTTTTCCTCCTAATGATGGATATATTTGAAAGAAAGCAATGCTATTGCCTTCCCTTGTAAAGTATTAGTTGTCAGGATGAGCTGAACATATTCAGCAGGTTGTGATTATTTTTTGCTTGCTGACCCACAGGAGATAATCACCATCTGTCTTCATGATCACTTCCTACCTTTGCTGCCTGCAACTTTTTCTGTCATCTCTTACTACTCAGCAGTCAATTTAAACTCAGAAACTTGTTCTATATTTGTTTACCTTTGCCAAATGCCTCTACTGTTTTAGACCTGTACAAGTATTTGCGTGCCTGAAAGCTTGTTTGTTTTCTCAGTGATGTAAACTGGCCTAATAGATTGCCTGTCTTTGCAAATTGTGTCTTTTCAGCAAGAGAGCCTCTTTAACCAATTAATCTGAACTGATCTGAATTTTATAATGTATTCTAAACTTACATGTTTTTAACACAAAAAAATCTAGACTGAATTCTATATGATCATGACAGGGTAATTTTTTTTCCCTGTACCACTGGCTTATTGAAGCTCAGAAGTATGTGTGCACAATACAGCTTCTCTTACTTTAGGACTTGTAAATTATTTCAGTCAGTTTGATTTCTGTTTCAAGAAGTCAAGTTCATCTTGAGAAGAGAACTGTTTTGCTAAGAGAATTATCGACCAAAACCCAAGACACTGAATGAAGTAAGATTTGATAAAACTGACATCTTCTTAACATTTCTCTGTCCCTTAAGACAACCTTAATTGAATCAGAGCTGCAACACTAAAATGCTCTATATACACTAGGTTCATGCAATATGTGAATTCTTCAAAACAGAAACCCATGAATATCTTAATAAGAAAATCTGATTTTCTTTGGTCCTGTTTGCTTACAGAAAGTTTCTCTGGCGCATTTTCCCTGTTGTGTTTTAAATTGCAACACTCCAGCTCCTTCAAGCTCTGTGAAATAAATCACATATCAAGAAGTTAAGTATCTGTATCTCCTTCATAGATACAGTCTGTTACAACACTCCTGTTGACTTCCTACCTTGCCATGGGGAAGCATTTATATTTTATCTTGTTAATTCACAGTACAAACAGGTCTTAGGTAATGAAAACAAGGGCAGTGGGAAATAATGTCAACAAAAAGTGCCCAAAAGATTTACATAAACTGTCATCTGAGCTTCTGTAACATGCAGATGTAACTGCTGTGGATAATAGAAATATCTGTCATTTCAGCTGTCAACATATCTTGGCAATTTTACTGAGTTGCCCTTTGGGTGCTCCATCTGCTTCAGTTCTTTGACTGGTCTTGCCTTACTACCTTTCACAGGCAAAGTTAATGGCTCTGATCATTCCTTTCTACTCACTTCACATATTCATCCTGACTCAACTTTTTCTCTGACTCACAATCTGTTTCTATTTCCATAACCATGAGTGCATGTGAAACATGCTGGGCTAATGCAGAATGGCACAGGCATCGCAATGCGTTATTCATACCTGTGTGAGTAACAGCCACTCATTCCTTGGTACATGTGCATTGACTCGAGAGCACCTTCATTTCCTGCCTTTTCCCGTTTACTCAATCACTCGGTGAGCCTTCTTCTACAGTGAAGGGCATAGATCCTCTTGTTCTTGTGTCAGAATGGAGCAGCCTCAACATAACAGGATTACATCTTCAGCCAACTTTAAAAGAACTATCAAGAAAAAGAGAAAAAAAAATTAGGAGTTCCGATAGACTTGCTATGCTCTTGTTAAATCAAGATCAGTAGCTGACCTGTAGGTGTTGCAACTGCTTCAAATATTGGGGCTTTCTGTTGAAAAGCCTTCTGTACATGCGAAATCTACTGGGTAGATTGTCCTCATGGACCTATCTTATTATGTGCTATGTAAGATGCAAAATTGCAGAGGAAAGTTTGAGCAAACTGTTTGAAACTTCTGACATACCTCCAAAATCCACAAAACAAAAAGAATCTGTTAGCAGAAGGAATGTCCTTTTCTATACTAACATCTGTTAGCAAAGGGAGTCAGGAAAGAGAAGAGATCTGCAAAATAATCATGGCATTATCTATTACTTTAAACATGACATCAAGGTAACAAATTGGCTGGGTTTTTAGTTAGTTAGTTTGTGTTTGTTTGTTTGTTGGCTTGTTTTTTTGTTTGTTTTGTTTTATTGTTTGTTTTATACTGGAACATTATTAAATATAAATGTGAAAAACCTGGAGATTTCAATTTATCAGAATACTCTACTAATCCTACTTTTATACATCGATAATTAATTGACAAATTTGACCTTCTAGATACCTTCTAAGAGGTCATGGACTTGGTGATTACTACAGAACTGCAGAGTTAAATCTTCCTGAAGCTCTTACTGAGTATCCAGAAATGTGGAACAGCTCTAGTTCATTTGCTTGATATTTAAAAAAAAAAATTGGTAGTATGTGCTGTGTAATCTGCAATGTTGATACACATGAATTAACTTCATTACATGCAGTAACTCAGGTTCTCACCACTAATGACATCCAGGTGTAAAAAAGAAATCCTGACATGCATAAAAGATCTGATGTTCAGCCTGCCTCGAAAGCGGCATTGTCTGTCTCTCTGAAACTTCTGATGGACAGGGAAGTAAACCTTAAAGCGCAGTTTTAAATACCCAATTAGTCAGAATTAGAGGAAAATCTGGAGCTGGGCAGCATAAGTGTAGAGATTTTATTATTTCAATGTTTTTGCTCTGCACTATGTTGCCAAGGACAAATACATCATATGTTCTGAAGAGGCTTCCCTGTAGTCACTGCAGCATCATACTGAGCACAGACTCCAAAAGCCTTGCTCATAGGAGGATTGAGTCCATTTGGAAACGCTGAGGATGACACATCTGGTAAATAGGTATGATGCTCTGGTTTTACAGCTCCAAGTGGGTGGATCACTGGGTGTCACTCCTGGGTATAGTGGTGGAGGCAGGGAAGGAAGGCCAAAAAGGACTTGATTGGGCCAGGGGGAAACCTCATTTCTTCACTGTAACATTGAAAAAGTGACATCACAAAGCAAATATTATAGTAAAATGTGATTTTGGTTTGCTTATTTCCATCCTCCCTTGTTTTACTGCAAAACATTTATTTTATGGATGTTTGATTTATTTGTTCAGGGTTTTTTTGTTTGGTTTAATTTTTTTTTTTTTTTTAGCCACTATGGTTGTTATTAACACAATTAACATCCACTGCAGTAGATTATTTTGTCTTGCTTAAAATTGTTACTAAACAAGAATTGATCAGGCTTTTTTCCATCTCCATTTTTTCCTAATACCATGCCCCTTCCAATTTGCCATTTGCTGAACTTACTCTCTTTACAATAGCAGCACAATCTCTACAGACAGAAATTTTTGTTCTTATAAGCTGGCCATGCACTAATAACTGACAGCAGCTTGGTTTTTCAGGAAATGTTTTAAATAACAGGCATCAATGAACACAGATGCAATTAGTACTTCAGTATAGTGAGCACCTACCACACTTCTGAGTAATTTTCTGGATTATCTGAACAACGTGGAGATCAAAGTTTAAAACTTGCTTTTCATGCAGGATATTACATTTTGCAGGAGAACAAGGCAAGATATGAGTTGCTTATGCTGGTAACTAAAGACATATGGAGCACTTGGATATTCCAATTATCTTCTGACTCATTGAAATTTGTATACTCTCTGTGGACCTCCTAAACACTCCTGTAAAAAGAGTAGAGGTTATAGATATCTGGGTAATTGAACTGAACTCAAATACTTCATCTGTTTTCAGTAACATTTCTTGTATTTCTTCCTCTGAAATTTTGGTTTCTTGTTGTGAAATCATCTTGCTGGAAAAAAAATCAAAACCAAACCAACAACAACAAAACCCCACAACACCCAAAACCAACTGTGAGAACCAGATTAAACAAATTCTCCAAATTGTGTTTTTTGCTATGTATTAAAGTTGGTATTTGAGTGCACAGAGCAAACTTAACTGGAGGGAGATGCCTCTGCATCCCGTCACACCCTTTCCCTGGGAAACCCCAGGGACCTCAGGTGCTGGCAGGTGTTGGCATCTGCTCTTCCACCCATGCTCTTGGTGACACTGGTCTTTGGCCACCCTCCATGTCACTGGCTCATGGTGTCTCCCTGTGCTGCCTGGACCCCTGTGCACCCACCTGAGCCCCAGGGCTGCTCCTGGGAGTTGCCAATGCTCATCCTGTGGGGCACTTCCCTCTCGGCTGCCTGGCATAAAGCTTTCCATCCCACCAGGGCTGTTTGCTTACACATCCCTTTCAGGAGGCAGGTGCGAGAGGCTGGCAGTCTTTCTGAGGGGCATCTATATAACATTTAGTGTACGGTTGATACTCCTGCAGCCTTCTTTTGGACTCTGGGGTGCAGGGATCTTCATACAATAATGTAAACTAATGCTCTGTGCTGCATGTGGAGTGAAACCTGTCTCCAGGCAGAAGCTCTGCTGGAGCTCTGGTAGTGGGAAGTGGGCTGTCTCCCAACATTAACCAGGGTATTGGTAATTTCTCCCAGTTTCAATATTTTCTTTAATGTTTGATAGCATTAAGTAGAGTGCAGGAGACACTTCAGTGGTGCCAGGGACTTTGCACAGGAGTCTCGTAGCCAGTTCCCAGAGGCACTTAATCACTACTCTTTGCTCAGCAATGATGACTGAGTTTCAGTGACTGCATGGGCTGTAAATTTAAACCCCAGTGACCTCTTACTGCAGCTCCAATGTCTATATTCTTTCTGGCTTGAAGATGAAACTTCAGATGGAGAAGTTCACTGACAAATTCACTGCTTTAAAAGGGCATGAGTAATGCTGTTTGCTATAAACATGTTGTTAAGCTGTGACATCAGTATTTGGGAGGATAGTGGTTATAGAAGGACTTGGTGAAAAGTGATCTCAGTCAATGGATAACAGCTCAGAAAATGAGCAGAAATTTCTTGTCTTTATTTTAAGACAAAACTTAACTTGAATCAGTGTCAGTTTATAAAGATACAGAAAGGCTGCCAGTGGCAGAAATTGTACATTGAAACAAAAAAATTCTGTGGAATTCTTCTCAAAAATGGTTGTTGTAGTACTGAAATTCCTTAGCAAGCTGGGGAGTACTAGGGAAGATTCCTGGACATAGCTCAAGTCTTTGCAGTTAGATACTATATACTGACATTAAAGAAAAACATAGCTTCTAGGAAAGAACCGAATAACATTTGGATTGAAAATCAATATTACAGTCGAAGCTTGCATGGCTTCCAGCCCCCTTTGCTCAGTGTTCGCTGAGGTCATGCATTTAAATATAAGTTGCTTTAGAAGCTACTTACAGTGCATAAGGTACATTACATCTTTTCTGCTCAAATGAACCACTTGAAAACCATGTTTCATCTCCTGGAAACAGTCACCTCACACTATCATTGCCTACATCTGGCAATAGGTTTTGAAAGATGCTCTCTGACTATCCTGTTATGTGGGTTCCTAAAGCTCAGAACATGTTTGTCACTAGACATCTCTGTCTCAAGGACACAGTGGCTTGCTTCTCATAATTTTGCTTTTATTTGTTGCATTCTTACCACTTCCAACAAAACCATTAATCAAGTGAATAGATAGTTCATTAGCCTAGGAATTAATTTATGGGTAAGCATGTTCTCGAAAGCTCTTAAATTGCTCAGTGTAGTAGACTGTCAAGAAAATATACAGAAGCAAGAAATCAGAGACGGGGCATAGTGCATCTCTGATTACAATTGTGATCTCCTCATTTGAGAGAGCATGTGAGAGATGCACGATTTACAACTAGTACACTTATAAACCTGACCAGTCCTTTGGGCTGTAGATTCCTGCTTGTACAGCTCACATATTCCAGCGAAGCATTTGTATTCCAGGTGCACTGCTTCTTTTTAAAATTCTTCTAAATTCTTCTTCCCATTTCACTTCACCTCTGCCCATCTCACCTAAGACAGCACTTATAAATGCATGTATTCCTGGACTGTTTCCTCTATTACACTGTTTTTTTCATGGCACACATTCAGTCTCAGGAGATTTGCTTTCATTGCTTCTGTGTTTTGAACAGCTTGAAAGAAGCGGTGGCTGAAAGAAGGGTCAACAAGTTAGCTTCAAAATGATAGTCTGGTTGCTGGCATGCCTGAGTATTTTTGGGGCATATTTTATATGTTCCTTCTCACTGGTGCTTCTTAATTTCATACAGAAGCTTGAAAGGAGCTCTAGTATTAATGAAGATCATGTACAGAATATATTTGGCAAAAACACAGCATGATCATGCTGCATCTGTTATCTGGAGTAAAAACTGAGGTCAGAATTTTAATAAAGAGTATATGAATATTTTTGACTCTACAGAATAGCACATATCAGTTTTCAGTGCAACTGCATCAGTCACTGCTACAGCCTACGCTATGTCGGACTGCTGACTATGGTCTTCTCTCTCTATTGGGCTGGTAAGGTCCATGGAAAGCAACTGCCAGCCAATACAGAAAACTAAGATTTTTCTCCTAATCTTGATGATGATGTAGGCTTGGTACAAAATAATTGGCTTTGTGTATACTGGAGTAGTAATAAAGAAGAAATCAATACCAATGAATATTGACTAATTCAGCAGTAGGGTAATATTTGTCAGCTAATATTTGGTGTCAAACACAAGAACTTTCAGAGCCAAATGTGATTTACAAAGGAGGAAGAGAAGTATCAACCAGATAGTCATAAGAAGGAAGACTACTGAACAGGAAAAGAAAACAGTTTGGATGGAAGGTGTGTGAGTTGAGTACAGACTTTCCTCAACCTGCAACGTGGGTAGAAATTTACATCCTGATAGAAGGCCAGTACCTCATTAAGCAAAATCTTTAAAAAAGTGAAGCAAAGAACCACTCTGGAGATGCTCTTGGTGAGAACTTATTTTCAGATAAGAATATCACTGCCCATACTCAGTTTACTGCCTGGTTTTGATATTTGAATGTTGGAGAACTAGAGCTGGAAAGAAATTATCCCTGCCTATGAAGTCACAGTAGCCTTGGCAACATTTTTGAAAGTTGTAAATGAAAATTTTCCTCTGACCAGTGTAGAAAAGCCATTGATCAGAGTGTCTGACATGAAGTATTAGTATTTTTCAATGATCCTAGCAATGGACAGAGCAGGATCATTGCTTTGCCTCAATTACATGCAACAGAGAACTGAGTTCCTGAAGTGAAGGGAAGTCTCCAGGGTAATCGTCTTGAAATCAGCTGTCAGACTCTTAAAATTTAGTTTATAAGAGCCTGCACATACAATGAGAAAGAATTCTGTGTTACCCTGATCATCTGATCTGTCACCAGCAGAGCTCAGGATAAATTCAGCAGTCTTGATGGGACTTGTACTAATGACAAGTATGAAAGAAGTATTCTATATTCCAAATATTTTGATTTTTCTTTGAGTTGATAAATGAACCCTCAAGAGTCACTTCTGTTATTGATTAATGTGTTGTTATCCAAACTGAGCTTTCCTGTGATTGTTTGTGTATTTTATAATCACGATTGTGTCTATGTTTTACCTTGACTACTATCTTGTGACCACAAAAGTGTTATGCCAATGAGACAGGTTCTTTTTTAATGTAAATCAGCTTTTAAAACACACTAAAAAGCCAGAAGAACGCCAACAGAATTCTCAGCTTGTTGAGATTTGAAATTCTCCTGGAATTGTACCCTATCACTGACAGGCAGCTACATTGTGTAGCCATTGTTTGGAAAATTTCTCCAAGCTCTGTGCCAAATACGATACAATCACTGGTCAGGTGATTTAATTTTAAGGCCAGAAATGCAAATCTCAGGGTGTAGACACCCAGATAACAGCAAAGGCAGAGTCCTCAGCAATCTGAGTCACTAATGCTATTAGTGTATAGAGTATAGAACATATAATCTGAGAAAGTGAACCTGAAGTAGTTGGAAGAGAAGCACAGGTAACCCCTGTGTGTAGGTACTGAGAATCTATTCAATTCTCTCCCACAGCACTGGCTTCTCTCTCCCAACCATCACCTCTGCCTTTGCTTATTAACTTTCCTTTGAGGCTGTTGTGCAGGAGTTGGGAAAGAAGTAGCACTTTCTTTCAGAAGAAAATTTCCTTTGTGCCACTATGGCCACCTTGTCTTTCCTCAGGTGCTTTCTCTTTAAAATAAGCAGAGGTTGACAACAAGAGATACTGTATTTGCTGCTGGGTAATTGCTTGGTTCCTTTAACAATCCCGGTCTGGGAGTCACCTGGATGGACAAATGATTGTGTCCATGCAGGGCTTGGTTTGAGGCAAAAGGAAACCTGGGAAGCCAGAAGATAAAGGAATATGAGCTAAGTAAATTGGTGCCCTGCTCATGATTGTGGTAAAAGAGGGAAGAATTTACCACATCTCTCAGTTAAAGGAAAAGATTCTGCAGCATCACATTTGAGGGCCAGAAGAAACAAGCAGGAAAAACACAGTAAACAAAAGCAGAATATGTGTTCTCAGCCATGTCTTACTTGTACTGCTATGCATATAATAAACATGTTGATATGCATTGTAAATAGAACCTCATTAGTGTAAAAGGAGACAGTGGGAAAAAAAATCAGTCAGAGAAGTCTAACTCTGAAAGACAGAGCTAAAACCACTCCTACAGAGTAACTGTAAAGGTGCAAGAGTAGATAAGAGTATAAGTTTTCCACAGTTCTTCAGTAAATACGGGGAAAGCATGTGTCAAAAATAATTAAAGCAGCCAATATTTCACAGCCACAGTGTCTGAGTTACTCTTTTTCTTCTGTATCTAAATTTCAAAGCAGCAGCATCCTTTCCTTGCCTGCACAACACGCTGCTTCCAGATGGGTGACTTATGTAACACTGTAAGAGACACCGAGTCGAGGTCTCTGGCTTGCAGAGGAAATACAAGAAGAAACAGACCAAGAGAAGAGAGGAGAGGAAGTGTGAGGGTAGCCAAGAACATCCGCTCTTGCTACAATCCTCAGCCCCACATTCCTTTCTGACCCCTATAAGAACTGACCGGGCCGGGAGACAGGAAAGTTTGATGGACTCCATCAAAGTCACACATTTCTAACTGCTTAAGAAAAGTTTCCCTTCTTTCTATGCTAATATCACTGTAATAATGCAACTCTACTAGAATATGAGGTATCCTTCCTCATATTTTTGGTTAAGCCTGTTTCGTATTTTCTTTCCTCTAATTCCTGCCCTTTTGCATCCTTCATGATTTCACTTTTCTGTTCATCCTCCCTCCTTCTCTCTCTAACGCCTTAGTGACATATGACTCCAGAGTCTTCCCTCTGTTTTTATCTCCTACTCCTTTGTCTCTGTTGGAAGATTTCAGTGCAGGGATGGAAGGACGGAAGGATACTGTTGCAAATAAATGCAACTACATATCTTCATTTTTCTGCACTGCTCTAATGATGGTTTTTACTGGGAGCTGCCCAGCTGTGGTAGCTGACTAAAATACTGCCTAGACACTGACAAAAAAGGAGTGAAACCATTTCTGAATGATTTTCTCTCTTGGCTATGCTCCTGCATCGTTTTCTACAGGATGCACAGTACTTTAATGCCTGTGATAGGAAATCAGGGAATCCTACAGAGAGTGATGATTTCCTCCAGTCTCCAATTCCTTGCTGACACTTTATCGGTTCACAACGAGCAAAACTGGAACTTATCGCTTACACTGAGAGAGACAAAAAATACATTTTCTGCATCTTGAATCTTTCACTGAGCTCTATCCCATCTGTCAATGTCTCTTTGATGTGCAGATACAAGAGTCTGAATTTCCTTGATCTCAAACAATGATAATACTCACTGCCTTAGCAATAGAAGTTCCTATTTGCTGATACAAGGCAACACATATTTAGCTGATTACATGTTGGGACTTCTACAATATTTATAGCATCCATGCTTTCCAAGATCTCAGTCTACATGTCTCAGAATCCACACTCAGTGTTTATGATTGTGATTAAACATATGCTTGTTCAAACAAGTTTATCCTGTCAGTCTATTCAAGGTCTGCAGAGACTCACTAGTTTGTGCAACTGCTATGTTGAAGCATTATTTACCACTATTTATATGGAAATACTTATATTGTCAACACTGACTTTATGTACTTTGTCTAGATTTGCAAGATAATGAATCTTTGTGCTCACTAAAACAATCTATTTATCTATTTTCTGTGCCCCTGTCAATATAATCATCAACTTTTAATTCCCTTAATATGACACATTTTACTGGCATTCAAGTCACATGTAATGGAGTGTATATTCAGGGGTGAGCTGCCAACATTTTTTATAGCCTACCTTCAGATATAAATGAAAGCTTTGTCTCCCAAAGCAATCAGTCATGTACCACTGGGCTTTGTCCTATCATCTGGCACCATCATCACTCTCTGCCTTTGACATGAAATAGTTTTGCATTTGCAAGTCCCTAAATGGACAGGATGAAATCTTTCTCTCGAATTCCTATATTTATTCCAGAGCAGCTTGCCCAGATGAGGACAAGCACTCGTCACTCATGTAACCAGTTCCTTTCAAATCAGTCTGACACCCAGGAAAACAAGAAGCTTTGGGAGGATGTCATAGGCTGCGGTCAGCAGTAATAGCAGCTTGCTTATTTATAGTACTTTTCATCCAGAAGAACTCTGAATGCAAACATGAAGGCAAAATTAAGAAAGTACAAAGAGCAAAGCATTGATTGAGTAGTGGAGACGCCAGCCTGTGTCTAATGAATGAGGGGCAGCACTAATTATAAACGTATTTGCTTTTATTGTCGTGTTTTAGAACTTTAATGGTCATCTAATGTATTTTTTATGAGATGAATATATTTCTTTCAAAACCTCAGGAACATGTGCAGCTGCTTTTAATTTCAATGGGAGTTGTAAAAGCTCATTAGCCTCTAGATTTGTCCTTCAAATGTACTTAATTAAATATATAAAGAAAATAACCAGAAAGCCTGAAGTGGCTGAGACAGAGTTAGCACCAAACCATCTTTCCTGCTCTTTTTATCCTAGGAATAGTCGTGAGTTGGTCAATTATCACTTTGAATCAAACTAATTGCACAACTTCCTGCGTTTAAGTGGGCTGCAGATCGTGTGTCCCACTTTCACATCTCCTGCAATGATCCTTTGCCTACACAGTGGTGGAACAGAAGCAGCAGCGCCACAGATACTTCATCATTAGCTCATAACAGACAAATGGTAACAGAATGTTTGTGGCAGCGTCACAATTTCTTTGAAGCACCTTTGTCCCAGTACATGAAAATAACCCAAATTTTCAGCTGACAGACAAAGTACTAATCCATTCTGTGCCTCATATTTTAGAGACATTGAATAATTTTCTGGCACCCAGCCACAAAAATTCTCATTTGAAGGAATGCTTTGTGGAATGACAACATCCAGAAGCAGGGCTTGCAGGACTTGAAGTGACCAGCCTCTCTGGAGCCCCTCAACCTTGTCCCACCTAAGCATGCTGGGAAAATTGTTATTTTATAGCCATGGAGAACTTTGTAAGCTTTCTGTAATGGAAATGGAAACATAGTGTCCCTGCCCTAAATAACTCACTTCAGTTGCAATGCCATGAAGGAGGATGGGTAACAAACCAGAATAGAACAAGGGAGGAAGCACACACTAGTTTTGACAAAGTTATGCATAAAATGAGGAAGTATAAAGCCATCTTCTCATGAACATCAGTCACTTAGCAAAGGCCTTGCATAGCAGGGGACAGACGGAAGAAAAAGATTTGTAGGAAAACTGTAAAAGCCGATTTTTTTTTCCCCTCGCAATTTTCTTGGAGGCTTGAAATAAAAGTGGATCAATATGGAAAAAGCATGACAGAATGGAGCAGCACACTGCCTTGTACAGGATGTTCTGAGCATGGGGCAGAGCATGAAGGAAATAGGCTGGTGGGGGAGCTGCAGCTGCAGGTATGTGTCAGGGTCTTGCTGGTGCTGCAACCCTGGCCTGCCTGGCGAGGGCACTTACAGCTCCCAGGGTTTCCAGGAATATCAGGAACAGGTGAAATGGCACAGCAGGACAAAGAGGTCCTGGGGATTATTACAGTGAAGTGTTGGAAGTCGTCACAAGACATAAGACATGAAGGGCATTGGGGAGGGCAGAGAAAACAAAGGTTTCGCAGTAGCATGTCACCGATAATGTGGTATCTTCCAGTCTAGTTGGCATCTGGACCTAGCTGTCCAAACCTGATCCTGTTTTTCTTCATTTACTTTTTCTGTTCTCGTGGGATTTGCCTTCATTCTCTTCTTTAGCATCACCTTTAAAGTACTGCTGCAAGAATGTTTCCCTCCTGCACATGCTGTGAGATAAAGAAGTTTTCCTGATTTTCCATTTAATTTGCTGTCTGCAAGCCTCACCAGAAAAATTCTCTCTCAGTTCTTTACTTCACCTCCTAATTTTTTCTTCATCTGTTGTTAATTTTATCAATACTATTTTGCTGTCAAGGTCACTGAAAACTATTTCCAGGAGACAACAGAGAAAATCCAGCATTTTATTTCATCAGGGATTTTTTCAATGGATTCTGATTTCCCTTTGCCAGGAAGTAGCTGTCTCAGAAGACTGCTGCTTAATATATAACAGTCAAGAGACACAAAAATAAAATAAAAAAAATTATTTCGAGTAAGTAAAATAAAAATACACATCATACTCAGAACAGGTAGAAAGCTTCCCACTCATTTACCCCATGCATAGGGGAAAAATGCAGGAGTTATTTCCTGAGAAATCACCATGAGCTGTGCAGGTAAGAACACTGCTTTGTGCATTGTAAGGTAGCCTGAATATCCTTTTCAGGATGGAAATACCAGACAGAAATAATTTCCTAAGAGTGCCGTGGTTGATGGTGGATAAACAGGAGACGCTCAGAGCTGAACTAGCAATGACCTCTTCTCTAGGATGGCAGAGCTGGCAAGATGTCAAAGCCCATTATCCCCTCTGGAAAAGCAGAGGGAGATACCAAAGCAGACAGACGCTCCTGTAATGCCTTGTCTAAACTACATTATTGATCTCTGTCAAGATCTTCTGCCTCCTTTTGTGTCTGGTCTGCACGAGGCAAAGCTGCAATGAGCAAACCAAAGCACTCAAATTACAAGAAGAGCTGTATTGATAAAAAAGCCATTTTTGGCTTTTTACCTTAGCTATAACTGTGATAGAAATCCCACGCGTTAGGGTCTGCAGCCCAGTGGGCAGACCATGAGTAGATCATTGAAAGTGATAAATTCCTACATGTGCAGGCAAATTTTCAAAAGCAGTGCTTGAACTGAGATGCCTTTGCTTTTGCTCAGCCTGAGGTTCCTATGTCTAGACCCAGATTTTTTGCTTCTCTGAGCATTTGAGACTTCCACTGATCTCTCTCAGAGTCAGGAGCCAGCAGTTGTTCTGAAAATCTAGCCTGGGGTGAAATTTGGACCTGCTGTAGTTAAAAGGAACTTTTCCAAGATTTCATCTGATGTAACTAATTCTGAACACTCAAGAATTAAGTGCTTAAAATGAGATGAATGCATTTCCTGGTAGGCAAAATGGAGAAAACTTTTAGCCACTTCTGTAAACTGTATTATGATATCTGAAAATCAGCATCTGTGTGATTGGGAAAAAGTATTTACTTTTTCAGTATCAGTGAAATCTTCAAAAACTCAAAAGAAGGATTCCTAAAACTTGTCTTATATGCCTTTAATTTAATTTAGATTTCAGTTGTCTCCCTTGAAACAAGAAAAGTTTTAATTTTTTTTTTAAATTTACATAAATTAAAGGCATTAATACCAAGGGTAGATCTGCAAGCTCTGTGCTTGTGTCCTCTGTAACTCTGTATTGGCTTGGGGCATGTTCACTCCATGAGAATTTTGAATATTAATTTTGCCATGAATTTCTGTGGATTAATTGTTACTTCCCTTCTACGTACTGCACGCACCCAGAAGTGATGGTTTTCAAGAGAAATGATCAGCACTCCAGGCAAGACTTACAAGGCTGACTCCGAAGGCAGAAACCTGCCTCTCACTCCAGTCAGCATCTGTTGATCTGAATGTGGCTGGGAGCTTGTTCAGGACTCTCAGGTGTTCAGCAGCAGGAAATCCAGGACAGACACTGCCCTCAGACTGCATCAGCATCCAGCCCAGGGCTGCCCCTGTGTCCCACAGACCCACAACCGAGCTGGTGTCCCACACTTCTGTTTCTGAGCCTGATATCTCTGCTGGCTGCTGGAGACGACAAGAGCAATGCTGCTGCAGCAGCTCCCCTGGAGCAGAACGCTGTGCTGCGGCACCGTCTGGGGGCAGAGCATCGCCGCCAATGGCCAAGAGCTGGCACGAAGCCACATGGCATGTGGGCTGCCAAAAGGGCCAGGCTTCAGACTGTTGAAACAGCCTCTCATGAGGGAGAGTATTTATCATACATATTTTATGCTAGATATGACACATAAAATATACATAATGCTAAAATTCAAGTTTTTAATTGCAACTCTGTTAACTTCCTAAGATAAAAAATAATCACGGGGGAAGAAGAAGCCCTATGAACAACTCAGGAAAGAAGAAGCCCTATGGAAAATTTTTCTACATAGCAGAGAGGAATTAATTTCAGACAAGCATAAGAGTGCTCCATTAGCATTTGTACAGGTCCTAAGCAGTTACACAAGAATGCAGCTCAATGAGATTTTCTGAATGAGTAGTTAAATAATAAGGCTCTTGAGACACATCATTTGCATTCAATAATAGCTAGAAAATTCCTTAATAAAAATGAGCAGTAGGAATCCAGGGATGGGAGCCTGCTCACAAGACAGCATTCTGGATGTGGGGTTTCCACAGCTGTGTCCTAATTTAAGGGTCTAATTTAAGAAAAAATTAATTATACCCCACAAATATCTTGGTTTTTTCCACTGACTGTAAAATGGACTAGAGGTGAGCACTCAGCTGGGACATCCACATTGTACCACTGGGCACAGAAGAACTTTACCTTCATACAGTAACAGTTTATTACAGCAATCACGTGATTTTTCTTTATATACCTCATTATATTAGCTTTGCCTCCATCTCCCTGTCGTAGTTTCTTAAAGTTTTAGTTATGAGGCATTTGGTAGGGTTTTACACTGAATTCCAGTGCTTTCTCTCTCACTGCTCTGATAGTTTCTAGGAGTATATAAGGGATTTGGCAAATTCTCTCCCATTATTCACGTGGAAAAATGTACAGGACGTCTGTGTTAAATGCTAGATTAAAAATTAGGTAATCAGATTAATGACACTCTGTCCTTTTCATCATGGAATAGTCTTTAAAAATCCTTTGCTGTCTTCTCTCTTGGTTCAAGATTTCTTTTGGGACAATAGCTGCTCTCCTTTGCCATTCCTGGGCTGGTATTACTCACCAGTATCTGGGCAAGAATTACAAGCCAAACAACACATCCAGTGGTTTCTCTCTGGAGAGGACATGGGTCTTCCACATCCAGATATAGTGAACAAGATTATAACAAAATAAAAATTAATAAAAGATTGTGTTGTTACCATCTTCAATATTTCCATTTCTCCTAAGGTAAGCAGTAGTACTATACTATACCTTATTGCTTCATTGCTCTTATCTCAGACAGTATTTGATCCAAGCTAGGGTCAGAAGATTGCCTGGTAGTCTAAACAGAGATAAGAGAAATAATTCTATTTTTAAAGACTTTTTATAGGCTGTGTTTTGTGAATATTTCCTGGAGAGAGAAAAAAGTATTTTTATAAGCTATGTTTTCAGAGTAGTTCAGTTGCTTAAGGGTATTAGCCAGTGCACATTAATTTGCAGTAACATTTTAAAGCTTTAGAACAAGATGCTCCCTGGATATTTGTGCCCTGGTGGATATTGCATAAAGGAAAAGGAATAAGATTTTTTAGAAGTTCAGCACTTTTGCCCTGTGTTATTGTCCGTAAAACAGATCTCAGAGGTAACTTTACCAAGTGTCTCAGGATTATATTAGCTACCTCAGTGGACTGTTGTGGGAACATTGCTTTTTTAGAAATGTAGCTTTTACCATTAACTTCTGGAGGGAACAGTCTGAAAGCTGTAAGTGAATGATGCCCTGCCAGGCATGACTCCTGATTGTTGTGACGGGTGATTTGGAATGGAAAGGATGGTGAGTAAGAGGAGGCAGAGAAGCTGAAGTACACATATCCATTATAAGCTTGTTCTTTCTGTGGAAGACACGAAGCTACAGAAATGATGCAATGATGCAAATCAATCTTTCCAAGGAAAGAGAAGAAAGTCAAAGCATTCTGATAGTAACTGTGGTGACATGGTATTCTGGAGCCAGGATAATGCAGGAATGGGGGACAGAGCATGTGAAATATTGCCTGTGCACATCTCAGTTTTTGCTTGTTCTTCTTTAATTTTTTGTTTTCCCGTGAGTCCATTTTACTCAGAGTTTGAATTAGAAAGCAGGAGACATTCTCTTCGGACTTACGTTTATTATTTCTTATCTATAACACAGCTGCACAGAGACTGCTTTCTAAATTAAAAAGGTGGAAAAATGGCAGAATATGGCCCCTGAGTTCTACTTTCAAGGTCTTTTATACTCTAATCTACCCAATTACAGATTGCAAAGTAACATGTTTTTACTTAAAACCCAATGAATATCTATACCTGACCCGCAGTGTGGATTTCTTGAACCAATACCAGAAAACTCAGGTTGGTGAAGAAGAAAGAAAAAAGAAGTACAAATCCACACCCAAAATCCTCCATCTTGCCTATACTTACTACTATATTCCATAAACCTAAATTCTATATCTCTACATATTCCACCCAGTGTCATAACTTTATTTACACAGCAACAATCTCAGCACTATCACACAATCTGGGAAGTTTTTCCCAAGGCCTAAGATCAAATGGAGTGTGCTTTGGAGGATCACTGCTTGTTAGAGTAGAAAGAATGAAATTCTCAGAATTCAGGGTTCCAACATGCACAGCTATGCCCTCTCTGTTCTAGGAAACCTGCACCCAGCTGGACCAGCTCCTGGCTACACATGGGCCCCTTGCCATGTGGCATACAGAGCAAAGGGGGTTGCATTTTCCCTCTGTGGGAAATCACAAAGATGCTGCCCCGTAGATTTCTGCTAAACCCAGTCCTCCCCTATTCCAGCTTTGAGGTCTTTAAAGAATGTGATTCTTGAATTTTTAGTCCATCAGAAAAATTGTGTGGCTGCAGCCCAGTGAGATCTGTGTGGGAAAAGCAGGATTCTTCTCACCTAATTTATGATGTCTCTGCCTCTGACGTAGATAATCTGCATCTGTTCCACTCACTGTAGGCTCCCTTGGAGTCAATGAGAAGGAATAAACACTTTTAGGACATGAATCATCTGATGCATTTTAGACATTTACATTAGAGCTGGATCACTTCCACTGTAGCACTGCCTCTTTCCTCTCTATTTGATTATAGAGAGAACTTGGCTCAGAAATAGATGTCACCATCTAAAGTTAGGTGGGATGAATCCCACAGAGACAGCCTGTTGTAGATGTGCTAACTGAATGGGAGATTCAGGAGCATCTTTTTTTTCATGGTGTTCTGGGGAGGAAGCCTAGAAAAGGACTGAGAAGGGGGTGATGACCGTGTTCCAGAAAAATCTGTGTGTGGTACAGAGAATGGAAAGTATGAAGCTGGAAAGAGCTGGAAAAGGGGATAAATACTGCTTTGAGATGATTGCATCTGATAACAAATTATTCAGAACAGTCTAATCTAAAGCTGACTGCAAAGAGCTGTAGCAGAATCTCATAATACTGTGTAACTAGATAATAAAATGACAAATGAAAATTAATGCTCATAAGTGCAAAGTAATGCAAATGGAATAAAAATAACTCAAACTATTCATACATATTAACAGGCTCTAAATTAGCTATTACTATCCAGGAAACAAATTTTGGAGTGAATAGATTTCTGGAAACATCTGATTCATGCTCAGGGGAGGTCAAAAGAATAAGTGAAACACTACGAATTATTGAGAAAGGGACGGAGTAAACACAGAAAAAGTTCCTATGGCACTGCATAAATTCACATTGCTTCCACAGCTTGAAGGAGTGTACAGTTCTTCCCCAGCAGCCTCAAGGCAGGTATAGGAAAGCTGGAGATGAGATAGAGAAGGGCTGCAAGGTGATCAAAGACACACAATAGCAAAGACAGGCTTTGGCTCTCCAGTCTGAAAAAGAGATGGATGAGAAGGTAATATGATAAAAGCCTGAAGAACTATAAATGGTTTAGAGAAGGTGAATTGGGAATTTTTACATGCAACTTTTTTGTCCTTGAAGTTCAGGAGATAGCCAATGATATTATCAACAGTGAATTAAAAAGAAACCACAAAAGAAAGTATTTTTTACAATACTCAAAATTAGGTCATAGAACTCTTTGCAAGAAAACGCCAATAGGATCAAAAAGTGGATATTAGATGAAATAAAAAGTATCAACTTTCTGAGTATTAAACAATGTGGTCCAATAAAAATTCCCAAATATCAGCTCCTAAACAGCTAATTGCTGGAAAGCTGCATTTATTTTATCACTGTACTTCTATTATATAATGGGATACCTCTGCTTCCTGAAATACTGGCTAATAAGTGCTGTTGAGTCCATGTTCTGGGCTAAACTGGCATTTAACCTGATGCAGTGTGGCAGTTTTTGTGTTTCTAAGTGAGAAGAGACTGAGGAATAGCCAAGAACTCCACTGAAAGGCCACCAAGATTTAGTAATGTAGATTTCTATCATGGGAAAAGCCATTTGGGGAAACAGGTGTAATTTATTGCTCTTTTTAGTTCAACATTATTGTGAAAGCAGAGATCTTGGCTTTATCTGAGGTGTGTTCTGGGTCAGCGGCCCTATTTAAGTATCGTATCAAAACCACTGGACTTGGTTGGAATGGGCTGCACTCTGGGCACAAAGGGCTCAGAGCAACATGGACAGCTGGGGGTGTATTGAAAAGCAACTGGAGGATTACTTCCCAAGGACTGCAGGATGGACTTTCCTCTCTCTTCCCTCCCACAGTCACTATGCACAGTCCTGAACACTTAAAGGCTGAAGTAAATGCAACAGACTCAGACTTATTCCTTTCCTACAGGTGTAGTCTGTTAAAAACTAAGGTAAGAAACTCTAGAATCTGAGGGCAGAAATACAGTTTTCCAATAGGATAACTGGGCGGTGGATCATGATATCTTCAGGGGAGTTAGATCATAAGTGTATCTTTTCTCTCTAACTGTGGCAAGGCTTCAGATCTGACTGTGTCCTGAATTGCTTATTCCATAAATGTTGTTTACATTATAATGATGTAATTAGGACAGCTTAATGATGTGATTAAAAAACCCTCAATTCTTCTATTGTTTACATTTTTGTCTACAGAGACATGGATTTGTCTTTACCTGGTATTAGCATGCAGAGTTGGAACTAAGTCTTAACCTCTTCCTACTGCATTCAGGAAATCAATTTGTTTTGCTAAAATGAAATGGACATATGGTCTCAAGCAGCTGCATTCGAGTGTGACTAGAGATACTCATGACTTCACCAAGGTGTCAAAAAGTGTTCTTACTGCCTGCATTCTTCTGAAGGGAATAAAGTAATTTAGAAAGTGTCATACTGAGTCTACTGAATTGATGGCAGTCTTCAGCAGGGTTTGGGATTGCACCCAAAGGGTCATTCTGTGTTGAACAGTAAAATGAAAAAAAAAAACCAACTAGAAAAACGCATCCTGATACCTAATCAAAATCCATTTATCTCTTCAGAATTACATCTGCAGACTCCAGTGATTATTATCCTTCCCATGCTTTCCCCCCTCCATTAACATTCAGCAGAGGAAGGATGGGTGTCCTTTCTGCAGTATCAGGACTGTACCTACAGTCCCGTTTACTCGACTCCTATTCCAAACCTTTCAAAACCTCTCTTCCTGGTGACGCTGCCAACCACATGGGCTTTTAGATTCCTGGTGAAGTTGTCAGGACTGGCATAAACCAATTTGAATTTATAATTTCTTTCAAAGTAGGGCAGATTTGGCTTAGCAGCCTGTGGGATGTGATAAACATGGAATTCCAGCAGCAGTAAGTGTCATTTCAAGAAGCAGACGAAAAATGTAAAGCTAACCTTTTATTTCACAGCTTTGTTTATTATAACCAAATTATAATAATTGTAAGTATAGATTATATTGGAGTTCTGCTCACACTGAATGACAATCAAGGCCATGTAACATGGTAGTTTTGTTTTGTGGTAAGGTTACATAACCTGTTTTATTTTATTTTGTTTTACAACCCTAACCTAAGAAAAGTGACAGGTGCTTATGGAGTCTTACTTCTACAGTGCTGCTAGAGCCATCACACACATCATTGGAGCAGGAGTCGAGTCCAATCCATCATCTAGGCAGGAGTGGTGGGATGAAGGATATGGAATATAAAGTGACAAACATCATTTGGGTGCAAAATCTTTGTGGGAATTAGTGTGTTGTCACTTCTTGCCTTCCAGTGTACCACAAGCAAATCCGCATCTGTTATGTAACCATTTTATCAGCAGAACCTTAGCACACAGTATCTATCAAGAAAATGTTGAGAAAATAAGAACTTTTCCTTGGAGATATCAGCCGAGTTTGTTAGAAGCAATAGAGTTTTACAGCTGCCTTGCCAGACTTGATCTTAAGAAAATTAATTTCTGCACTTAAGCCCAAAATACTGTGATGCCTGTCTTCTGCTCTTGATTCAACAATCTTTTATATAAAATATTCTGCTGTTTTCAGGATTTTTTTGTCATGGCTGAAGTAACACTTGAGGAAGCTCAGAAAGCCCCCACTGAATTCAGGAGGTGTTGCAAGGGCAGTTCAGATGCTCAGGTTAATGCAACTAAAATCAGTTTCATTGTTTCTACAAAGTGTTACATAAAAGAACAGCATTATAAATGCCCATAATTGTAAATTATTTTCGTCTTTAAGGTTTTAACAGTACTACTAACACAGATATTTTCTGATTCCTAAAAAATGCTTTCATGATCTCTAGTTTGCTTTTAATGAAAACCTTGAGATTGCAGTCTATGATCCCCTTCCTTGTTTTCCAGTAGCTTTACTTTTCAAGAATGATTTTGAATTAAATCTCTTATTTAGGTGCTTTTTCTTCTATTTTCCTTACATGATATTTCCTCTCCCAGACTGTGTAATTTGGACGCTGTTCAGGTCTGATTTCAGTGTAGGCAATTTTCTCGAGAGAGCCTCAACACTGTATTCTATAGAGGATATGTACAGCATTTTCCAAGGTGCTTAACTTCATATATGCATCAGAGATGACGCGGTAACAATGTTGAAGTCATAACTAAAATCCTCGTCTCCTGCCTCCCAAGAAGTAAAGTAATTTCATTGCATTCCATGGTTTCTCTTCCCTGACTGCCAGGCACAGAACAAAAGGTTAATGCTTTTAAAATAGGAAAGCTGAAACTGGCTGGACTTGAAGAGGTTGCAGTCTAGATAAATTCCTTTACCACCTGCCAGGTCCAACCAATACCCTCTTTTGCTTTTATACAGTTTAAAGTAAAAAATCACCACCAACAACAAAAAACAGCGCTCAAGGGTTTAGTTTATCAAAAAAGGCATTTATATTACCCAGACATAGTAAGTAGTGGTTGACTCTCTGGACAGAAATCTAACTCCAGATGAAGGCACATTTTATCCAATGAGACATCTTTAAATGACATGTACTTCAAATTCACATTTTCCTTTGAATGCTACCTTCTGTCATTGACGACAATTCCTATGTGTCCCAAGACACTCCTACTAGGGCTCCCTGCAGCTCCTGGAGAAAGCCAGGGGACATCCTACCTGCAGTTATCTGGGGAGGAGTGTTTGCTCTAAATACAAAGCCGAAATGCAGAAACTGAACAGGAACAAACCTCTGGGCACTTGCAGTCACCCTGTATTAAGAGTAGCAGCACTGACACTACTGCTGCATCACAGCCAGTTGCTCTGCCACTACCTGCCGCTATCAGCTTCTAGGAAATGCCACGTGTCATCATCTTGCACTTGGACCTTAAATACATAATGCCTCCCAGCACAGCTCACAGCTAAACTGAACACAACTGCAGGGCCCCAGCCATGTTCTGTTCAACTCTAGTGATTGATCCATTTTGCCAACTGGTTTGGATTTCACAGTAGAGTTAAAAAAAATACGAAGCATAGTTCTGCTCATTTTTGAGGCTGCTGTGTCCTCTTCATGCCTAGACCAGGGCCTTTCTATTTGCAGACTATCAAAAAATAGTAAAGTTAGGATTTCAGGGCCATCTTCTGCTGCATGTTTTATTAACAACAGCAATCAGGGGTTCACCTGGAATATAGACAAGTTAATTTAGTCTGGCTAACTGCTTCATCTTCCATTCTCATCATCTAAAGTGCTGAGAATGAAATTTAGAGGTTGGTTATGTAGAACACAACCCACTGTGTGGGCACATCAGTGTCTGCTGCTGCTACCTGCTGAATTAATTGCTTATCTAGGGAAAACTGGCAGTCCTGTGGGACTTGTGTTTTTAGCACGGAAGGACCTGGATTTGCTCTGTTCAGGCAATAGAGTTAGTACCCTGGGAATTGTTACACAAGTACAGTTACACTTCAGAACAGATGTTCAAATCCATTAGAGGAAAGTGCCAAGGCAGTTTTGAAATTCCTATTTATGTATAGATATTTTCTATCTCTGTATTGCCCAAATTGCAGTACAAACACAGTCCTAATTGGCCTGAGCTCTTCAAGAGACAGCTTTCTGAAAGCTTAATGCTTTCTGAAAACGGTAATGCTTTCTGAAAAAGGAAGAAGGACTCTATAGATGAAACTTGATGTACATTTCAGGAACTCACTATGAAAGCAAGCAGGTTCTACCTCCTACCCACTCACTGTTCCCATGGCTAATTGCTGCAGCATTACCTCTTCTCTCTCTTCTACTGTCCATGTAGGTGAGCAATGAATTACATAAGGGACCAGGTACAAAATAGCCAAATTCATTTTGGCAGGTTATTTTTCAGACAGGACAGTTGTCTGTTAAGAGTTTGGGGCAAAACAACGTGCATTTGCACCACAAAGATGGTGTGAGGGTGTGAGGAAGAAGGCCTGTTATTGTTTAAACTGCTATAAGTGACACAGTTGAATGAGAAACTACAGCTGGAAATCAGTTCCATGTTTTTTCTCTCCTTCCCAGCAAATGAATGTTGTGATTGTGAGAAGAGGGTGTGAGGAAGGAGGACTGGGATTGTTTAAACTGCTATAAGTGACACAGTTGAATGAGAAACTATAGCTAGAAATCAGTTCCATGTTCAGTTCCATCAGTTTTTTCTCTCCTTCCATGCAAATGAACATTGTGATTGTTTCTCTGCTCCAATCTCCCATAAAAGGACAATGAGGGGCAGAGGACTAAAAAAAGGAAGTGATTCATCTCTGCTTCCTGTGAAGATCAGCAGTGTTTTTCTGGATCATCTTTTGCTTAGTGTGAGCTCTGTATGCTGCAGCTGCAGGACTGCCTAAGAACTGCTCTAGGAAGTACATGCTGGTATCAACAGTTATCAACGGGGAACAGTAGTTGATGCCAGGGTCATGTTCTGCCATCCGTCTGTTCATCTTTTCCATGTGGAAGCCTGTGAAAATTGGTCCTTCTTGTTTCTGCTAGGAAACAGTTGGTCACAACTGTGGAGCAGAGCACAGGAAAGTGGGAGCCGCCAAGTTGGGTGGTTGGATTTGGGGGGTGTTTTTTTTCAGAAATCCCCCCACAAACACTGACGGTATGCAATTGTTTACAACTGTCTTGCAGGGCAGTTGCTTCAGCCACCTTTGGAAGCAGCAGGTCAAATGAGGGTGTCACCTTCTCCACACTGAAGAAACTTCAGGTTTCTTAAATATTGAACACTCAAATCCAGGCAACATATGGATAAGTGTAAAAGGCTTCAAAATCCAGAAGATTTTCTGAGGGAGATTGTTAAATGGTAACAGAGTGATTATCTTGCTTTAATGTTTATCTATTACCAGTGTAACTTCACTTGATTCCACTGGTTTTTTTCCTTGATTTTGTCATATCTGATTTACATCTTTATGAAGAGAGTGAGATCAAAGGAATGATGAAACCACTAAGAGTCACTTCGTGATTTATTCTTCTCACTGTCACCAAAGCAGGACAGTTTCATAATCAACACAGATCTCTTTTTAGGCATTAATCCAGGAAGGCATTAAAGTGCCAGCCCAAGTCTACTCCTGTTCAGGAGGACATATCTTGGGCTCATGTATATTACTGAGCAAGATCCCTTCCCTTTACGGTATTTAATTTTCTGTGCAGATATTCATTATGTTGGTATTCTGGAGATATACCTAAGGAAAAAATCATTCTATTGGGCAGGACACGTAACTAATACACTTTTGTCGCAATATAGCTCTTACCTTTGCATTTTGTTTATGCTTTTTTAGCTAATTATTTTACTCGTTGGTCACATCAAAGTTCCTGCTGAATTTACTTCAACAATCTCACAGAATCTGATTAGAGGAGTTTTTCTTTCCAGAATTAAATACAAAATATATTAAAAGGCAAAAATAAGAAAAAATGTCACTGAATGCAGTCACTGAACTGCATTTAATTAAATATAATGCAAAATATAAGAAAAAAGGACATAAGTGAAGCAATTAATATACAGGTTTCAGTGGAGAAAAACAGCAGCCACGCATAAGGGAGAAATAGTTTGATGGAATGGGACTTATTTTATCTGAGCTTTTTGTCAGTTTATGTGATACTTCATTGACTTGTGATCAACCTCCCTTACATTTCTTAAATGCTTATGGTTACATAAGATTGCAAAAAGACAAGTGCATTCATTCACATTTTCAGCACGACCAGCCACAAGATGGCAATACACCATGCTGTGAAAAGACAATTACTACATTTTGTCTGATTTTAACCCCTCCACGAATGGCTGAAATGTGCTGCCTTTTTAGCTTGGGAAAATTTAATGCAGACTTTGGGAAACTTAATGAGGAATAGTCACAAAGTAATAATTTTAAGAACCTTCTCCCCCCTCCCCCCAATCCCTCTGCTACTATGAACAATTTGTTTCTCATTTCTTTTCACTTTTCTGTTGTTTCTCTCCACTTACTATTGTTTGTTGTGTGCAGGGACCTATTGTTTAAAGGAGTGAAAAAGCTACGGGACACAATATCTATTAGCATCCCTGCAGTAAGGGACAGGTCTGTGCTTGTGGAGGCCACAGAGACTAAAGCTGATTGCTCTTGACAGTCAAAGCATGGTACCATCAGTAGTGAGAAGGAAACAGATGCCCTTCTCCCCTGGAATAATAAAAACAGAGACAGCATAATGGTATGAAAAGGATAGAAATGTGAGGGTGCATTGTTCAAAGACATGTTTTTAGGGACTTCAGATGAAAACTTCTGCGGTAAACTTTAGACCGTAAGAGGAAAAGGTGGCAAAAGGACACCTGAAGGTTTTGTCTGACCATAAAATAGCACTGAGTCACCAGTATGAGGTAGTTGCAAGGAAGGTTAATGTAATTATAGGAGTTAGCAGGTGAAGCTTCAGATGTTCTGGAAGGATGTGGCATTGCTGTTTGTTTGCATTCCATTTGCACCACAGCGATCCGGTACGTCAGGGCACAGCTGTCAGGGCATGGAGACGTTCCCCTCCTTTTCCCTGGAAATGTCAGTCAGCTTTCTGATGTGGTTGCAAGGCAGGATGTTGGGAAGTGTCTGGCTGATGTACTGCATTTATGGAGTCAGGATTAAATTAATCACTAGATCTGAAGGCAGGAGGAAGTTTTCCCAGGACAGAAGGTCAGGGATTGTTGAATATGGTTTATGTTTCTCTGGGTAACAGAAGGGTGTCACCTACATCCTAAGGCAACCTGGGCATTTCATAATTTTCTTCTTGTGATGTATTGCAAGTGACTTTTGATCTTCTGCTACCGCCTTCAGCTTGTGTCAGGTTGTGCAGAACAGGTGGATCTGTGGGCTGTCTTAGGTAAATGCTTCTTACATCATGCACTACAACAGAAGAGCTCTGGACTAAAACATCTAAATAATCTTACTTTTCATTATATGACCCTATAGCGCAATATTTTATCAGTCCTTGTCTCTATATGCTTGGGTTAGAAATGCTAAGGAAGTTACAAGTCAAAGGAAACACCGAGGTAGTTTTAGATTTAGCCATAAATAAGCAAAATATGGAACGTAGAAACATAAAATAATTTTGGTTGAAAAAGAAAATCATGGACCATTAACCCAACAATGCCAAGTCCACCACAAAACCATGTCCCCTAAGTGCTACAACTACACATCTTTTTAAATACCTCCAGCAGGAGGAGTCAACCACTTACCTGGGAAGACTGTTCCAATGTTTGACAACCCTTTCAGTGAAGAAATTTTTCCCAATATCCAATCTAAACCTCCCCTGGTGCAATTCAAGGACATTTCCTGTTGTCCTATCTCTTGTTGCTTCTAAAAGTAACTGAGAGACTGATCCCCACCTTGCTACAACCACCTTAGTTGTAGAGAGCAGTAAGATCTGGCCCCCACCCCTCCCAGCCTCCTTTTCCCCAGGTTAGACAATCCCAGCTCCCTCAGCTGCTTCTCATAAGACTTGTGCTCCAGCCTTTTCCCCAGGTTTGTTGCCCCTGAAAATGTTCCAGCACTTCAATATCAAAATACATTGTAGTGAGGGTCCCAAAACTGACCTCGCCAGTGCCAAGTACCTGGGGACAATCACTGCCCTGGTCCTGGTGGCCACGATGCTGCTGACACAGGCCAGGATGCCATTGGCCTTTGTGGTCAGCTGGGCACACACTGGTTCATGTTCTGCTGCTGACAACCAGCACTCCCAGGTCGTTTTCCCAAGAGACTGCTTTCCAGCCATTGCCCCCCAAGCCTGTAGTGATGCCTGGGGTTGTTATGACCCAAGTACAGGACCTGGGACTTGGCCTTGTTGCACCTCACACAACTGGCCTCAGCCTATCGATCCAAGCTGTCCAGATCCCTCTGCAGAACCTTTCTACCCTCCAGCAGATCAACACTCCTGGCCAACTTAGGGTCATCTGCAAACTGACTGAGGGTGTCTTCAGTCCCCTCATCCAGCTCATCAATGAAGATACTGGACAGGCCTCAGTACTGAGCCTTGGGGAACACTGCTTGTGACCAGCCACCAGGTCCATTCACCACCACTCTCTCAACCTGGCCATCCAGGCAATTTCATACCCAGCAAAGAGTACATCCATCCAGGCCATGAACAGCCAGTTCCTCCAAGGAAATGCCGTGGGAAATGGTGTCAAAGGCTTTACTGAAGTCCATGTAGACAACATCTACAGCCTTTCTCTCATCCACTAAAGGGGTCACCTTCTTGCAGAAGAAGACCAGGTTGGATGACACATTAATTCCATTTCTGTCATTCTGAGTAGCTGACTCCCTACCCTGCTGGCTTTGAATTGCCATCCTGCTACTTTGTTCTCAGACTGCCTGCTGCTTGTAAGGATCAGAATAACCAATCTGTTGAATTGATGACCGTTTCTGAGGATCACAAGAAAGGTCACATTTCATGCTTTTCTATCCTCTATAGAAAATCTGACAATGCAAACTGAAGTCCTTCCTGCCTCTTGTGGACAGCTGGGCCACAGTTTGTAACTGGAGTTTGAATTACTAATACAATTTTGACTACAGTTCCCTATCTTTCATGTATAGCTTTAAAATTTAACAAGGAGTTATAAGCATCAACCTAGGAATTTTTTATTAGTTTGCTCTGCATGTTTCTTTATTACGTCCACTAAAGGGTTGATGTATACCCTAATTAACCACTTGATTCTTTCATTGTAAATTGTATTTCAGCTACTGTCTGCTCCTTGCTGAAGAACACTTGCAATGAAGACAAACATGTTTTTCTTGGAGGAATTGCATTATTACAACATGAAATAGATTGAGAGCAGTTCAATGAGTAGTCCAGTGTCTTTTCTGAATACTATTTATTCTGTGTACAACAGAACAAAGACATCACGATGCTGATGGAACTGTTTTACGAGACTATTATTGACACACGGAATATACTCGAGCTGTAGGGTAATACATTCATTGTTCACATAGAAACTAAGAAGGACAGAGACCACTGGCATTTAAAGGGTCTGTCTCTCTCAAGTACTAGATGGTTACAGCTGATATTTTTACTCTGACTCCAGATTTTTTTTTTGTTTGTGGTTGTTGGGTTTTTGGGGGTTTTTTTTTTGGTTTTTTTTTTGCCAGCAGGTCGAATGACTATTCCATAGTGATCTGAGTTGTAGCTGCTCTCGAAGTTGTAATAACTTTTTGTTAGTCTTCGTTTCATTTATGCCAGATTTGGAAGGAAAAGAAGAGAAAATTCCACCTCTTTCTTCTCTTTCATGTGTGTGAATGTCCAGAAATGTCTTCACAACATCTACTGCACAATAAATGTGTCGTGGTTAAAAGGGGAATGAGAGATGACCCATAGAAAAAAGGTCTGTCTACCAGTTCATAACAGTTCCTTACTATAGTCTGAGATGTGGAAGAGGTTACTAGGTTGCTATGGCTGCTTCACAATTTTCAGTGGCCCTTTTTCTCACTCAAAAATCTGTTTTTTCAGAAAAAGTCTTTTTGTGGGAAAGGTTTAGTCTAATTTTTTATGTGAACTTTGAAATCTTTCTTTATTCTTCTGAAAAAAATAAATCCAGTTTCTTTTTGACAACTAATTTTGCCTTTACAAAATTAAGCTACTTCTAAAAACATGACCTTCAAAATTATCAAACAGAATCTCTTTGTCTAGACTTTTTTTTTGCATTTGCTTCATTTATGAATGCTTTTTAGATTTTGACTTATTGTGATTTAGCAAGGGAAACTGCAATGTCTTAGGAATTTTCACAGGAGAACACTGTTTTTTGTGCAGCTTTACTGATTGTGTATCTCCCTCATCATTTTCTTTTTTTAGCTCCACAGTCTACCTCCTACATGTGCAAAAATATTTTCATTATATTCTTGTGCTCCTGTGTCATAAGTCCTGTATCTTTCTGATTTAAAAAAAAGGACTCCAAGAGGTATCAGTTTGGTTTCCTCCTTACTCATGGCCTTCTTGTTGATGCTTTCAATTTGTTCCTTGCTGGGTGTGGTCTATGTCCCCACGGTTTTCTGTGATCATTTCATTCTCTGTGAAACGATGCCTCCATGCAGCAACTGGTACCTGCAGATGGGGAATTCTGACTAGATACTGATTTTGCACACTTTATCTGAAATGTACGAGAATGCTATAAAGAGAAGTCTTAGATGCATTTTACTGCTGGAACACGTAGAAATCCAAGGGTTAAAAGTCTGACTCCAGTTATGTAGGAAGGAACAGAAAAAAACAGGAACAAAATTCAGGACTATTCTCTGTGAATTTAGCTAAGAACCATGAACAGCTGGTGTTGTAGATGCTATACTATATCAAGGAACTTAAGTGTTTTGTGGAGTTATTTTCTGTTTGTTTGTTTGTTTATTTCCTCCTCTATATCCAAACAAAGTAATTTAGGAGTGACTCAAGGAAAACAGAATCATTCCTTTCCAGTTAGTTAAAAATGCAGGTACCAAACTTTTCAGCTCTAAATGTGCCATTTCTGTGCATTTAAATGGGTAAGCACACATTAAGATCACTATAAGCCTTTCAGCCGAACTTTTCACATCTCTTTGTTCTCTCACTCTTTTCAGCCATATAGATTTTCCTGATATCCTTCCTTTCCTTTTCTTTACTCTGACTCATTGATTACACATTACTAATGGGTTTTTCTGCGCTTCAGTTTCTCCCTTTGTGAAATGAGGAACATCTATATTTGCTGTTGTGTCAAGGTAGTAGATTTATTAGGAATACCTCAGCTAGTCATTGATAGTTCCCATTAGTAGGCAGCTCCTTAAATCAAACCACTGAGGTACTACTTCTCTGTGCTCTGCGGCTCTGTTAATTTGAGGTGTTCAAATACTGCTTCTATCCTAGGCTATCTTGAAAGAAAGTGAAAATACACTCTACCTTACATTAGAGAAGTAAATTTTTCCTGGGGAGAAGGTGGCTGGCTTGTTTGGGATAAAATATTGTATGTATATGTAAATACGTAAATGGAATACATATAGCAAAATTTGTCTTGTGATAATGACTTCTACCAGAAGGGAAAATGTTACAGTATCAATCGTGGTTTTTTTTCTTTTTGTGTATGTGTATGTGTATGTGTATGCTTGCTCTGAATACTACTTTCAGTAACTTATGAGAATTATAAAAGCAATGGAGAAATAGGCAATGGATTTGGGTGCTTTAGGAAGAGCATTGCCAGCAGGTCGAGGGAGGTCCTGCCCCTCTATTCAGCTCTGGTGAGGCTGCATCTGTAGTGCTGTGTCCAGTTCTGGACCCTCAGGATAAGAGAGACTCCTCAGGATAAGGAGATCCTGGAGTGGGACCACTGGATGATTAAGGGACTGGACTTTCTTTTGAGGAAAGACTGAAGGAGTTGGGCCTGTTCAGCCTCGAGAAGAGATGACTGAGGAGACCTTACCAATGTATATAAGAGTATTGGGTTTGCATGGCCAGGTTTGGTAGCAGGGGGCTACAGGGGTGGCTGCTGTGAGAAGATGCTGGAAGTGTCCTTCATGTCCAACAGAATCAATCCCTGGTGGTTCCAAGACAGATATGCTGCTGGAAAAGTCTGGGCCATTTTGAAAGGATGGTAACACCTCTGTGACAACGTTCTTAAGAAGAAGAATTTTAAAATGTTATTGCGCAGGTGTAGTTGCGGAGCAGGGGAAGGACTCCTCTCCCTGAGCAGTGGTAGAAACAATGTGTGATGAGCTGACCATAACACTCATTCCCTGTCTCTCTGAGTTGCTGCAGGGGAGGAGGTGGAGCTGGGAAGGAGGGAGGGGTGGGGAGAAGGTGTTTTTTTAAGGTTTTATTTTACCTCTTATTATACTACTTTGATTTTGTTAGCAATAAATTCATTTAATATCTCTAATTCCAGCCTGTTTTGCCCATAGTGGTATTTGATGAGTGATCTCTTCCAGTCCTTATCTCAACTTATAAACCCTTTGTTATATTTTCTCTCCCCTGCCCAGCTGTGGAGGGGAGCGAGAGAGTGGTTTTGGTGGGTGTCTGGCATCCAGCCAGTGTCAACCCACTACAATAAATACCTGAAGGGAGGGTGTCAAAAGGATGGAGTCAGAATCTTCTCAGTGATGCCAAGCAATAGGACAAGAGGCAACAGGCAGAAACTGATGCACAGGAATATGAGGAAGAATTTCTTTCCCATTCAGGTGATCGAACACTGGAACAGATTTCCCAGAGAGGCTTTGGAGGCCCCGTCCCTGGAGGTATTCAAGAACTGTCTGGACACAATCCTGTGCCAGGTGCTCTGGGATGACCATGTTTGAGCAGGGAGGTTGGACCAGATGATCCACTGTAGTCCCTTCCAACCTGACCCAGTATGTGATTCTGTGATTCTGTAATTTGTGCATGAGGTATAGAATAATGGCTGAGGTTGGAAGGCACAACTGGAAGTCATCTAGTCCAAGGTCTCTGTTCAAATGGGGTCACCTAGAGCTGGTTGCCCAAACCATTCAAGTATGGGCAGGCTACATAGCTGGCCTGCACTCAGATGCTTGCTCCATGTATGGAATATGAGTCTCCTCTTGAGGGCAGCCTTGGCAAAGCTCAAAAAGTCAATGCTGTTCAGGCCTAACCTGGAGGACTGAGCACACAAACTCAGTAGACACGCTATTAACTAAGCCTCGTCCTCTCAAGCGTGTAGAGGGAGCTAACCTGACATGGTCGTTCATCATGACTATTCATGGTCTATGGCTGTGACATGGCCTCTTTCCTGTCCAAAAAGAGAGAAAGAAATTCTCAGTTAACCCCTGCTTCATGGGAACATTTGGACTTGCTCGTTTGGCCAAAGCTATGTGGAGAATCTCTCAAGGAGAGTGTTCGTCCCTTCCTGTCTCCCTCCTGCAACTGCCTAAAGCCTCTGAAGCACAGTGAGTGTTTCATCTCCTTTGTTAACTGCCTTCAGACTGCTCTTTAGACAGCACTATTTGCAGCTGAGCCTGGCTGTTCACCAAGAAGTGAATGTTATCCAAATTTTGGTTCAAAATACAATGAATTAAAGGCATTTAATCTCAATTTCAGTCTTTGCTTGTTTTTCTCCAAGCTGCACAATTGAGCTGCCATTTCTAAATCATTGTTCCCAGCTTCTTGTCTCTTAACATCTCTAGCATTTCAAGCAGATTAATCTTCAATCCTTTATTGTGTAACCACATTTCAACTGGAAATAGCAGCAAATCCAAGACATTCCGAATCTCATCTTTGCATCATATGTAGCCAGTGTTATCACTGCAAAGTAAAAACCAAGCAAGGATGAGTGTGTAGTGCTCCCTCGCATTGAGTGGATACAGAGGGGAAGGAGTCTCCTCTGCACATACAGAGCGGTGGGATGGCACACTTAACAATCTGCTCTGCCTGGCAGTAGCTGGGTTTCTTTCTGGGAACTGAAGGGGACTCCTCTATGGCTTCTTCCAGATCCTCTGACTTTGATAAAGTCCACACCTTACCTTATGTTATTAAATATATATAACTTTTTATGTTAAAATGAATCTCATTTGCATGGGAGGCTATGGTTAGTGCAGAAATAGATGAAGTTGGATTAGTTGTGGTAAAATTGTGAAACAGCAAGGAGGAATGTGGGAAAAACAGGCACTACGATCCCCATCAACCGGTTGGTTGGGAGCTTAGTGAATCCATAGGTTACAAAACATGTCAGTACCAAATAGTGAACTTGATTTTCTTTAATAACTTCAATTTCACTTTTTCTTTAGCTGTTCTTCCATTGTATCCTCTCTCTTGTTGCAAATAGGGCTGTTGAAAAAACCCCAAAACTCAACAACCCAATATGACATGGACAGTTTAATAGTAGACCTGTATTACTTGGAAACTGTGTTGAAGTCATGAAGGGGTAGAGACCCAAGAGACTTAGAATCACCCCATAGGTTCACTCCATCTAAGTGAAAAGCACATGGCAAAATGGGAGCAAAGGCTGAATTTTATGATTTGACTTCTTTGAGTAGGGCAAACTATATGTAGACATGTGTAAGATAATATGTATGAACCACTTGCAAAAACAGCAATGTCTGGAAAAAGCTACACATGCTCCCACCTCAGAACTGCGAATCCTTAAGGACAACACTGGAAAACTCAAAGTTCCTTTGGTTTAGAAAGCACTTTTCCAAGATTGTGTTCCTTTCTTTCATGCAATGCTGCTGGTGAAGAAATCGGTTAAGGAGTGAAAAGCCTCACCAGGCTGGTTTCTGATGGAAAGTATATGAGAAAATTATGGGGAAACTGAATAGAGGACCTGGAAGTTCACTGTTGTGGTGGAATAAGAACATTCCCTAGGAGGAGGAGATTCTCTCTAAAATGAGATTTGGGGGTTAGGATGGTAGAGAAGAACTATGGGGGTTTTAGAAGGGTTTCAGTTTCAGGTTGAAGAGGGTTTGGATTTCACTGTGGAAGGAGACAGTACCTACAAAAAGACTGTGGAGTTTTCCCTGTCCGCCCTTGCAATCGTCCCAGTGGGACTGACAATCTCTGCCTCCTGTTGTCACAACGCCCTGCACACACGGTCACTTGTGCCCTCCCCATCCCAGCTCTCCCTGCAGCTGCTCGCTTCTACCCCGTCATTCTCCACATCATTCCCTGCTCATCCTCCTGCACGTTCTGACCACAGAGAGGGGAGAGAAAAAAAGAAGCACGAAAAGGTGTATGGCAGCAACACGCGCGCTGGAGATAAGAGCTGAGCGCTTCTGCAGCACTGCCGCGGAAAGGCGCCCTGCTGTCCGCTGGCTCTGCTGCCTGCGCCACTCCCTCTGCAGAGGGCACGACACTTGGGGGCCGCGGAGCTGCGAACGATGGCGGGGCTCGGCGCCTTGTTCTGCACAAGCGGCGCGGAGCGGCCACGACCTCCGCCCGGCACCTCCCCCGACCTCCGCCCGAAATGTCCCCCTACCTCCGCCCGCGGCCTCCCCTGACCCGGGTCGCCCTTAACACCCCGCGCCGGCCCCGCCGCGCTCCCCGTGCCCGCCGGCAGGTGGCGCTGCCGGGCGCGGCCGCCATTTGCCCGTTTTGTTTCCTCACGCCGTGCAAAGGTGAAGGACAGGAAAAGCCCCTAGGCGGGTTTGATAGAATTAAAGTTCAAAGCAAGCAGGGTGGCAATGAGGACAGCACCAGGAAATTCCTCCCTCTTCCTGCCAACGCCCCCTCATCGTCCCCGACTTCCACAGAATTGTAGAGTCATGGAATGTAAAGGATGGGAAGGGGCCTCAGAGACCATCTAGTCCCAGCCCCCCTGCCATGTGCAGGGACTCCCACTAGACCAGATTGCTCTAGGCCTTATCCAGCCTGGCCTTGAACACTGCCAGGGCTGGGGCACCCACAACTTCTCTGGGCAACCTGTTCCAGTATCTCACCACCCTCACAGTGAAGAATTTCTTCCTAATTTGTAACCTAACTTTCCTGTCTTCTAATTTGTACCCATCACTCCTTGTCACTATAGTTCCTGACAAGAACTTTATGTCATTTTTGGGTGTTTCTGTGCATCAGGACTGGTTTCAGCTGGTGACATGCTTTGACAAGGCCAAGGAAGCAGAAAACAAGTCTTACGACATTGGCCTGAGTGCTCAATAAAACTGTAGTGGATTCAGCATGAGGATGAGCTTGTGGAAGGGTCTCTGGCAGAGCTGCCCAATTCCACAGGGCTTGGATGCACCTGGAGATGCTTTAATGTGTGCTTTGCAGTGAATGGGCTTGGAGTGCTTGGTGTTGAGTTTTCCAGCTGGCACCAGCTGTGTGCCAGACAGGACTTGGTGTGTATTTACACCGACATTTCGAGACCTCATGTGGAAGCTGGGCCACCGAAAGTGCATTCTGCCACTGATGGTGCTGCAGTCAGATTCTGCTGATCCTGACTGGAGAAACTAGCAAGGAGTTCATGTTACCACCCCAAAGCTTTGCAGCAGGTAACCTGCTGATGTCTGTTTATCTATTGGTCTATTTATCTGTCCTCTCAGTGGTGGAGTGCAGCCAAGTGGTCCTTGTCAAAGAACAGTAACGGTGTTAGTGACATTTCTACCGGTTTTCTGTAACTTTTCAGCAGACCTGAAATTGGCTAACCATCTTAGTTAAGAAGAAAAAATGAGAATTATCTTTTTCTGGTTCAGCATTAAAATCTTTAAAATGTCAGCCAGCTTGGTAAAGAGGGTGAGACTTTGCACTTTAAGAAATAAACTTTACAGTAAAGGTTTGTTTCTATGATGCAGCTAAGAGAGAATTAACAGTAGGAAATTAATCTTTCAGAGCAGCCCAAAGTATCAGAAGGGAGGGAATTTAAATAAGGCTAACATTTTAATTGGCTCTAATTTCCAGACTTTTATCTGTTTTATATAAAACTGGCTAGAAAATAGCTGCTCTAAAATAAGTCTTGTGTTTCATGTACTATTCCCTGTGCTTGAATAATATATTTAAAAGGGTACAACATGAGAAAAAAAAATGGCCAGACTTACCAATATAGACTTCAGCAAAACCAGGTTACTGATTTATGTTTTCAGCTGTCTATAAAAACACGTGGCAATCTGTATTACTTTTTGGTGTTTTAGCTTATTCCTCTCATGACAGTTCAAAAAATAGTATTAGCAAAAGGAAAAAAAAAAAAAAAAAAAAAAGTTGGCTGTTATGGCTACATTATAAAATTATTAATAAGGTTCCTTAAAAATAAACTTTTAAAGATTATTTTAGACTTCTCAGCTGACAGTGTTTATGGTAAGTTCTGGTATTGACCATGGAGTTTAGAGGATGCCCACCTTTCTGTAGGCCTAAAGGCTGCCTGAGGAAAGATGCAAGAATTTAGCTACAATGCAGTGATGCTATGATGATTTTTTGCCTTTTCTTTTATACCCCTTTATACCTTTTTACAACTTCTGTATTCTTAGTGCTTTTTGCCTACATTCTTGGACTTGTTTGTTAAGCTGGGAGACTCAACATTTTAGAAGCTTCGTAGTTAGGGATCAGTGTGCCCCAGACCCCAAGGTCCTCTCCAGAACACAATTTGTAAACTAAGATAGAACCATCCAGGGGAAGGTTCCTTGGGGAGGGAGGCTCACTCGAGCCTCTCATTGGGGAATCTTTGATAGATATGCTAATTAGTAAGACCTACAATGTAATACCAGATCTTTTGGGGGGTGTGCATTGCAGTGTGCATTGAGGTGCATTCGACCTGGATGTAGTGCACCTAAGGGTCCTTAAAATAAATACCAAGGTAAAATCCCTTTTTCCCTTCTAACCGTGTTTGACTCTTGATTTTAAGACCAGGAAAAGGCATCACAGTATCAGTCATCATCTTCTCTGAGAGAATCAGAAACATCTTTTTTTACCATGGTAGAGGTTGTAGTCTTAGAATTGAAAAAATCTTGCAGCTGCAGGATGCTCCTTCCATCCCATTCAGCTGAGGCTAGACTTGAATGGGAATTTTCAGCTCGGTTTTCAGGAGCGGCTGCAACAATAAGTCGTCTTTTTAGCTGCAGTGCAGCAGAGATGTACATTAACGCTGAAGTCCCGTGGTGGCGAAAAGATCATTAACAAATTGACTCATGTAGTTTCAAGAGTTCCTTCCACCTCATTTTTACCCGTTGAAAAATGTTCACCTCCTGTTTGAAAAGTCTTCCCCTGCCACTAGAGGACACTATTAAACAGAAAATGCTGCACTTGAGCGCTCAGATGAGAGACTCTATTCCCAGGTGCCAGAAACTCAGAGAGAAATTCAGTTTTCAGCAACTGATTTTAACTCAACTTCTTGAGGGTTTTTTTGTGTTTTTTTTTTTTTTCTGCCTGTACTGTCACTTTACTATCCTTAATCTTCTCCACTGGAAAAAACCCATTGGAATCATGTCAGCCAAGTATCAGACCTATTTCACTGTTTCTCTCACTGTTTCATGCAGTTAAACTATAGTATAGCCTGAAATAGCAGTGGTTGTGCCAAAAGACATGGAGTAAACAGAGTACTGGGCAAAGGGAGTTTCCTCCATTAATATGAGGATGGCTCTCTCATTTTATTTGTGAATGTTACTAACCTCTTTCTTCAATCCCATTTCTTATCCTTCATTTCAAGATCCAGAGAAAATTAGTTAGAGGCTTTCACAGTTTCATCTTGAAAAAAGCTTGTGTCTTTCCTATGTAAAAACCGACAACATTTAACATATAACAAGTAACAAACACAAGAAATATCTGTCTAAACAGAATGAGAGCCACTGGGTAAAAATCTGAAGAAACCGAGAGCTTTGACATATTTACAGCAGACTGTCCATCCCACTGGTATTAGCTTGCAGTATGAAACACCTTTATTTTGGAAACCATTTTGCGGTTTGATGTAATTGTCTGCTTATACAATCTGGGAAAAATTCCACATGCTACACCCTGTAGATGTTTTCTAAGAAATGTAATAATGTTTCCTCATATAGGGAGGAAGAGAGGTGACCACCTAAGGCATGTGTTGTTGAAAATAAGAATGTGGTTTTTCCAGTACTGTCCATCTGGTGTCTTTCATAACGCAGTGTTAATATAACTAGGTTTGTAGAAGACCAGAGGCAAAAGCAAGTGCTTCAGGGAGTGCAATAATGAAACCCTTTCACCAGTTTTGTTCTGAACACAGTAAGATTATAATAGATGGCTGATAGCCAACACTCAGCAATGTCAAAGAAAGCAAATGGATGAGGAAAATAAATAGATAGAGAAAAATGTTTGAGTTCAAGAGATTGAGACTGAAGAAGATCTAGATCAAAAGACTATAGAGAACTGCACAGACCTATGCTTTGAAAATCATCTTGCAAACCGCTTGTAGAAAAATATATTTTGTAGAAGTCTGGCTTTCAGTAAAAAGATGGAATAAATCACTTTGCCTCTATTTTGGTAGTTTAAAAATATATGCTATATATGCAACAAATTTTTGGAAGTGACTGCTTATACACAAGTACTGATTTTCCTGGAAAGCAGTATGGGCTAATTATCTGTTGAGTGAGCTGGAGTGCCAAGATATGGTTTGTGATTCCTTCTTCAGACACAGGACTGGCTGGTTTCTATGTCCTTTTCCTCTCCTTATAGAGAGAGGCCCTATAGAGTAGCAGCCTTGTGAAGCATGTGTTAGCTTCAAAACTTAGGAAGCAGCTCAAGCCCACAGCAAATTGAAATACTGTGTGAGCTGGCACAGGCAGGCCATAGGAAGAAACGCAAAACCACGCATGAAATGCAAAGAGTAAATCAGTTTTTGTTACCTCCCCAGCCAGGGGATCCACAAAGCAGCACCTGGTCAAAGGCACACAGGCAAGGATGCACCACAGGGCACTGTCCATGCTGGATGATCACCAAACCTGCCCTTCTGGATTCCTGCAGGTGTAATTTACCACTGTGCTTTGGTCTTTCCCACACCAAGGCAGGAATCTCATACCTGTTTGATAGGGTGCCTCTAAGTCTATCACAGGTCTGTGTTATCCAAACACAGATATTCTTCTTGTCCAACACACAAGGCTAGAGAACAATTAATATGATATATGTGGTTTTGACACCCCAGCTGCAAGTTCTTGAGTGTGTTTAGAATCCTCCTCACTAATCTTCCATTATTTTCCCACAAATACTGAAACTGAGGCTAAGGAGCAGAGTACAGCTGGATGTTCTCACAGTATGTTGTGACTCCATGTTGTGGCCTGCACAGCTGCCAGTGTGGAGGACAGTCTGTGCAAAGATGCTCAGCTCTGCTCAGTTCTACACTGCAAAATGTGGTGAGAGTCCGCTCAGGTATTGTTTTTTCTCTGGGCACAGTTATGTACTGGGCTGTAAGAGGATCCTGAAACCTCCCAGCTGGTTGTTTGCAGGGTCATTTACTGAAAATTGGTATCTAGACCCTTTAGCTTCCCATCAGATCTCAGCTGGCTAATTTGTTTGAACTTCCTCTTTTGTTTTTCTTAATGGTGTCTGAATCTAAGGCTCAGAGAAAGAAAGTAAAAAATAACTGAGAGGAAAAAAGTAAGAGTACAAGATCAGACAGTTCATTGGACCCTTTATAAGTCAGCCACTGGATCACAGCAATACCATAAGTTCATGATATATTGCATGGGTCTCTTTCTCACTTTATATACAAGGTTATTCAAAAAATTAACTGCACTGCCTGGTTCTTTCTGTATATAAGCAATTATAAGAATGCTCTGGTCTGACCTGTGCATTTTCTGTGCTCCTTTTTGCTCAGTTTAGTGGGTGAAGTTTGGGCAGTGTCCCACTAAATAATACATGTGTCTTTTAATAGCATTCATGTGCTGCTTTGTGTAGGCACTGCCAGAAGCCAGTGCTGATGCAAGGCCTGCACATTTGTGACACCGAGACAAATATGTGGGACTTGACTGTATGCAGGGTTTTGTGAAACCTCTTGTGTGAAGTGCAAATGACACAGCCTTTTAAGGAGTCAGCAATTAGAGAATAACCTCTTCTGTGCCTTCTTTTAGATGAGCAACTAATATGTGTATGTATCAAAAGCTGCCAAAATAGCAACAGAAAAAGGCATTGAGAAAAGCTAAGGGTAATGTGAGATCATCAGTGTGTTTGGTTTCTACCTATTTTGTAGGCACTGGAGTTAATTTTCCCAGCTACATCTGTTTTCTTTCCAGCCTCTTCACTTCTGGGTTTGGTTGGGGTTTTTTTGGATGGGGGTTGTTTGTTTGTTTGTTTTTTAAATTTTCTTACTCTTGGGTTACAATTTATTGTTAGAAGAATATTTGGAGATGTTTATGTTTTCTTCTCTGAAATACCCCTGGCTTGTAATGACATTAACTGCAGAGAGATGTTAACCTTTGGTTAAAAGCCAAATATTTTCAAAAGGCATGCCCTTCTGCACTCTCAAAGCAGTGCCAACTCATTCAGTTGTGCAGTAGACCCCATCCCTCACTTGTGCTTGTATATGGGAAGAGAAAGAGAGGGATCATCCTCTATTACAGATTTAGCTGTGGGATGAGGAGCAGAGAGGAGAAAAACTTAGATGCCAGATTTATATAACTGGATGCATGCCACTGCAGTCTCTGCAGCACAGGCCACATGCCAGATCTCTTTCTTAGCCTCATAAGGCAATTGATTAAATCAAGTTAGCTACTGTACGATTCTAAACTTTTCTTCTTGCTGGCTCCCTTTTATCTAATTTTCTTCCTTCCAGAAGATGCTGCTACAGCTACTCATAGCATTGCTGACTGTGAAAGTGGCAGAAATAGTGTGGGTTTTTTCCTTAGTTGGAGCAATATGACAGTAAAGAATATCTGCCTAGGACTTACTGCCCTGATAGAAATTCTATACGGTTACTGTAGGTTGTCCTCCCCCTTGCATTTCCTGACTGGTGTTTAACCAGGCTCTGTCCTGATCTGAATGGCTGGTAGAGCAGGCAAGACACCCGTGTGGTTGTGCAGAACCGCAGGCAGTGCTATTGAAGGAACTCAAATTCTCTGGGCCTTTTGGTAGTGCCATGTCTGATGTAACTGGAGAAGGTGACCAGTTCTCCAGAACTTTGAGGTGGATTTACTCAAAACTTTTTCTTACATTACACTCTCAAAGTTCCACAAGATTTTAAATGAAAGAGACATCCGATTTTATGAGAGTATACATTAGAATGCTTAGCAATTTTTTTCCTTGAATACTGCAAGCTGAAGGTGGCTAGAGATGGAATGAAGGTCCGTAATTACATTTTCTTCTGCCACTGTCACAGCCATTAGATTTTTTTCCTTCAGGTTTCAGGCATCTCAGTATCTTCCTGGGTTGTGGCAACTCTGAGAAGTCCTCTCTGATCCATGGAAACTTTCTCTTCCGTTACTTCAGAGCCTGGAGCATCAGCTCCTCTGCTTTTCCCAACAGTCTCTTTTTTTGTACTGCAGGCACTCAGTTCTTTGCTGAGCCCCTTTTCCTCTTGTAGCACCTTGTAGACTGTGGAGCTTTCTCACACTTACAGTTTGGTGACAAGGTGATAGCACAGACACAGTAATAAGTGGAAATACATTAAAATTGATTAATTCTGGATAAAAATTATCCAAATTTTTCAAGAACACCCACTGTGAAATGAAATGAGGTCACTCTTGACTAGTGATAGCTCCTGTGGCTACATTAAATCTTCTTCATTTTTCACAGGAACTCTCAGCATTCTTCCAGGTCACGATCCCAAAATCTGTGGTAGGTGGCCTCCCCTAAGTCCCATGACAAGACTTTTTTTAACCTTACTCTTTCTGTGTAGGACTATTTATGAGTAATTTTTATGAATCTTTGATTTTCATTTCCTCTCCACTTGAAACTTCTCCTGATGCTTTCCTTAAGCTAGAGAATGTCATCCATCATTTTTCCATTCTCTTCTGTGGTTATAGTTATTCCTGCTGCATAGCTCAATGCCTGCTATGAAATGTTAACTAAGAGTGACATTTTTAGTAGTTGCCTGTGGCCCACCTACTGCTGTTTTGAGTCCCTAAATCTGTTGCAGAAAAGTCTTGGTATTGATTGGAACCATACTAAGAAGAAATTTATTGCTGATGGGAACACTTACAATAGGGCTTTTTCTAAATGTGTTTTTTGCGGAGAAGAAAATGGTAAAACCAAAATTCTTTACAGAAAAGGTATGCATTTCAAACATGGAATTGTAAACATAATTAAATATAGTTTATTCTTTAATTTTGATATTCTGAACACAGAAATTTTCAAATTTTCTGGCGCACTGAACTCAATCTTGTATTTTTTGTCCTTTGGAATAATGATTTGCATTGCCAAATACAGTTTCTGAATTCTCCCAAATTAAAATTTCTGTTATAGAAATGGAACATCGAAGTTGAATTTGAGCAATAGAAAACCAGAATGGAAATTTACCAGCTGATGAGTAACTGTCTGACTAGATTTGCAGGTGCAGATATTCAAAAGTTGCCTGGACACAACCCCACCATGTACTCTAGGGGACCCTACTTGTGCAGGGAGGTTGGACCAGATGATTTCCAGTGGTCTCTCCCAACCTTTGCCATTATGTGATTCTGTGAATTCTATGAATTCTTCATTCAGGACCTCAGCATATCTGTGGCAGTACAAGTAAGATAACTTCTTATTTTCCTGTTCCTTATAGAGGAGATGGTTGCCCAGTCTAAAAGTCACCCTAGAATTGGTACACAATTGGGGATCTTGTTGACTTTGTAAAAGGTGTTGGCCCACTCATGGAATAAATCCTCATACCAACTTGGAGATATACGACCAGATTTTAATCTGAATAACAGTAATCTTAAAAAAATGCCCAGATAAAAACTTACTATAAAAACAGACCATGATTTGGGCTTCTGTATTTATTTAAACCCCCCAAAGTTACCCACGTCTTTTTTCACATTTCTTAAGGGAACTTTCATGTTAAAAATAATCTCAAAATTGAATTAGCTTGAGAAAAAATGTGATGATGAATATTTCAGCATTACCTGAATGTTGATCGCTAACTGCAAATAGAGAGAATAATGGCTTAGAAATTGTTTAAAATATAACAAAACATACTGTTTCACATAGCTGCATCCTTTCATTGATTTATTTAAAATTAGAAATTACCATTCTGAAATAGATAAGCCTTTTGAGGGAATTTATGTTTCTTGTTTTGTTTACAGAGTACATTTGCCAGCCTACCTTTAGACCATCTTTAGTTGTTTGGTTTTGGTTGTTTTTTTTTTTTTTTTTAAACAGCTTATGATATTAAATCAGAGAACTAACAGTCATTTTTATGTGTAATTTAATTTATTTTGCATTTTCTGTTTCCCTTGCTTGCATGCTGAAAGTGCAGAAGTGTTCAGTTTCCCAAAATGCTTCAAAGTTAGCATGAAATACAAGAATTTCAAATTAGGTTCCTAAATACAGGTTCAGAAAAAAAGGTAGTCTGACTGTCAAAGGTGATGAGCACCAGTTATAGCCACAGATTTTGTCATCCATATTGTTTCAGGTACTCCATGAAGGAGTATCTGAATCTGCAGTAGCAGGTGGGGATTGGCCTTATGGAGAAGTCTGGGTCTTTGCCTTCACTTTTCAGGTAGAATCCATCAGCACTCTCCAACTAAAACCCCACTATGTAAAGCTCATGAATTGGCTGAAGCTTGGGTTGTGATGAACTTCATAAACTTTTACCTTTAAAAGTCCTATTTGAGGACTTTTATAAACAGTTTTAGGGTTGTCTGATTTAGCTTGTATCTGTACCCTATCGTGTCAGTTCATTTTGTTAAGATGGACACTGCTGTCAGAAATCTTGTGACTCAGATTTGGAGTTTGATCTCACCTAGATCTTATGGTTGGCTGCTAAGTAAAAGATTGAACCTGTCTCTTGTTTGAGATGGAGGTTTTGATCAGTTCCTTTCATTCTGTTCCTTTCTGCATATACACACACACATATATATATACTTAAGCTAACCCCAGTAATTATCTCTCTTGGCTGATTATTTTGGGGGTGATGATGTGAGAGTCATAAGCATTCATTTCTGTAGTGTTATCCCACTCCACCCCCTCACCATGTGTTGAATTGCTATGGTATTTTTGTTCGTCTCTTGTCTAGTCCTCTCCAGCCTTCTCTTTTCCCAACATGGATTTACAAGCTTATAAGAACTGGATCTTTGTTATTTTCTCCTTTCTCCCCCTTTTTTTTTCTTCTCCCTTCTAACTGAATGTGTGTTAGTGAAATCAGGGAAGGAGAAAACTGGGCTGCTTGCTTTGCGTTGGTGTTTACTATGAGTCATAACAACAGCTTGGTGCTCTTGAAAACTTCTGTGGTGGGAGAATAAACAGCATGGATGCAGTAAAAGAAATGGCAGAATGTACTGTACTTGCAGTTCTCTGACTCAAGGACATAATTGTGGATGATGGGAATACATTTTGATAGAGCTTTGCACTTACTCATGCCGTGGATATATAAAATTTCTGCTAAGGAAGCAAATCTGATTGCTCAAAGTTTGCCCTGGTAGCATTGACACTGGACTTACTGGGAAGTATTTTGGCAGCAGCTGACTTTTCATAGAGCTACCTAAAATAGCCTTGGTGTGAGAAGTGAGTTTAGAATTATTATTTTGACACTGACAGTACATAGAAGTTTAACATGAGATGACATATTCATCATACTGCTCTCCAGTTATCTGCCTGGAACTACCCACATTCAGAGTTCAAGAACTGTTTCATTCTTATGCCTGGAATTACCTTGTTCCCAAACTGCTTACAGTTTCTTACAGTTATATTAGAGGCAGGGATTTGTCCTCCACTGGTACAGAACTGAGCATATATTAGGATCCTAAATGACTAGTCATATGCTACATGAAGTCTATGCTGTCTTGATTTCTAGTTGAACAATCAGCTGTAAAACACTCTATCCCCTAGTAAGTGACTGAAACAAACAGTAAAAGATGGTATACAGTCCTGTGGCTGAAAGTCTGTTTATCATGGTAATAAACAAGACTCAAGATCACTGTCTTGATGCAAAGTCTACTGGACAATAATTTTTTGACTTGTCTGTGTTTAAAGAACTTATTGCTGTTACAGGCAGCTTCCAAGATTGGTTCCAGTTCCAACATTTGGTGCAGAACACTGGGAAAACAATAAATACTAAGACATGATGTTAGGTGCAGAACACTGGGAAAACAATAAATACTAAGACATGATGTTAGGCTGTTAGGGTAAGATAGGTAATAGAGTACATGTGAACTGAGACAGGAAGAAAACATCAGGATAAAGTAGAAGGATACAGTCCCGTGATTTCAATTCACAGTTTCCTGTGTAAAATTTTTAAAACTGTTTGAACAAATATTGCCCACACATAGTAGGAAAAAATGCTCACAAGGCAAACAGTTCCAATGTTCGGCTCTGCTGGATGGTCAGTATTTGCCAGTTCCACAAGCCATGCCATTTTACTGGCAATAATTTTATAAGTGAATAATGATGGTTGCTGGTCAATCTCAGCTGTCCTTATCTACCAGTGGACAGACTAGACAATAAAGCAAGAAAATGGGAGCTAAATTTGTCATTAAAAGAATTCTTTCAAATTGATGGCCATGCAACCACTCTGTCTTCATATGGAAAATGTTAGTCAGGAATACCAAGGAGCTGTTACTTTTGTAGAATAGTAATGTTTGTGCATCGTGGAACTGCAAAATTCCACAATTTTCATAGAGCACTTGAGAAATGACTGCTTGGCATGTCATGGTATTCATGCTTATGGATGCAAAAGGCAAATAACCACCAATGTGCCTTTTGAAAGAATACATAAAGTGATTTTTATCAGTACAGCAGAATTGTTATGGGTACCTGGCACTGCCAATTGTAAGCAAGAAGCAGGCTGGAGTATTGGCCCAGAACATGCTGTATAGAATCTGTTTTCATTAATAAGACTAAAGAGAGCTAGAACTAAATGTCATTGACTGATTAAAACTTGATGGGCCATTTATGTTTCACAGCTGGGAGTCGCTTTAGAAAAAAGTAAAATAGCCTGAGAGCTAAGTATAGTATCAAGTTCTGAGAATAAAGGCAATTATATGAATGCCAGAGTCACACCTGAGTGTGGCTGCTGTGAACTGCTTACAGCCACTGGGCGGAATCAGGGTGCATGCAAGGTTAATGGCTGTGCTGAACCTGCTCTCAGATGTTTCAGTGTTGGCTAAATTTTAAACAGAAGAAAAGAAATGTAAAAGCATGACTTCTGTCAAAACAGTTCACCTCCTGTGAACAGAAGATATCACGTAGTTTGTTGACTCAGGAGAAAGATTGGTCTGAGGATAAATTTTTGGACAGTGGTAAACTGTATTCTACCAAAGACCATGAGTGTCAGTTTAGATTCACAGGTATTTAAGAGCAGAAGGGATCACCTTCGCCTCTTCTATGATCCAGGACACAAAACCTCATGCAAGTCCAGCATCAAGGCTGTATTTTTTACTTCATGATATACTGTATAGAAAATGTCTTCATTTACATAAAGTGGATAGTGGCAGACATTTCTAGTAACCTCAGAAGTTATTGGCCCTTACAATTGCAATGGTATCCTTTGTTTCTAGTCCAGATTTCTCTAATATTCATTATGCTGAGATGTCTATGAGAAGTATCTATCTAACGGTGGTGTCTCTATGCTCTGATCAAGGGGGCTAATTAAACGTTCTCTCGGATAGACTAAGTCACTTAGTCATAGTCACATATTTTATGAACATGTGTTGTTCTTGCAGTTTTTCCTAAGGCACTTCCAATTCTTCACTTGCAATGTGGACACCTACATTTGTCACAGCCTTGCATTTGGATCTTCAGTTCAGTCAGTAATTTAACCATGAACCCCAGCATCCTTCTAAATTTGAGATTAGAGTCCTCCATCCATTACATGCTTTGGCATATGTTCTTTTTCATTAGATTTGTGTTTGGCTGCATTAAAATTGATGTTATGTAAATGAAGCTATTTCACCAAATAGTTTCACCATTCAATCTGATCTGTTGCCACAATTAATTTGCACTCCGTAGCCTTTTTGTCATCTGCAAGTGTTGTACTTCTTCTTCTGGGTTATTCATGAAGACATGGGTTTGCATGAGGACTCATGGTCAGTTCAGAAGTAACCCCTGCCAGTCTTGGCAAAAAGATGGTCACAGCAGAGTGGTCTGACACAGTTATTGCTGAGACCCATCCATCACCCAATCCTCAATGTGTTTAGTTTATTCCTTTATTATGTGATAAAACTAAATTGTTTATCATAATGTTTTTATCAGGAAGTTTTATGAACATACTTGCCATGAACTGAAACACAAATTAACCAAATACATAGTCCCATCAACCTTTAAGTCCTATTTTCCATAAAACAGTGATTACCATTATATTGTGGCTGCATTCTGAATCAGTTTCTTTACTGCTTTGCCTGTGATGATAGTGCACTAATTCATATGCAGTTAACCAGGTCATTGTCTTTATCATTTTTATATTGCTAGCCCACATTATTTAGCTTTTTTTCTCCAATAATCTGAGTAAATACTAATTTTAGAAAAATTATTTTTAGTGTGGTACATAAAAACAATAAAAGATGCCAGTTGTGCCAGGCAGTGAGGAAACATGAAAGAGCACAAATTCCTTTTCTGGAAATACTGCGCAGGATGGGTTCTTCTTGTTATGCTAGTGTTTGAAGATAATTGCACACTAATGGGAATGTAAATCAGGAGAAGGCAAGACAAAATGATGTGCCCCTTCCAGGTTACTGTTTCCTTAATTGTCTGTTTCTAAATATTTGTAGTGCTGTTTTGGTCACATCCTGCCTCAAATCATCAGCCATGCGGTTTGAAACATTCCAAAATTGGTGTTCTGGAATAGGTCTAATAGATTTATGTATTTGTATGCCAAATAAAGTATAAAATAAAGTGATCCCTGAGGATTGGAACAATTACTGTAGGCTGCTAACCATATGTGAGAACAAAGTGCGTGACTTTCATATGATTAGAATGAATCAGAGGTAGCCCACTCTGTATTGCAGTGACACTTTTATTAAATGAATTCATAAAAGCTGAGTGTTTGGAGGGCTTTAGATGGTATTAACCATAGATCTTTTAGATTGAGGATTGTTTCTGTTTACAACATCTTGTTTGATGTGTAGTGTTTGGTTTGTACCTTCAGATTCTTAGTGATTGCTACATTTGAATGAGGCCATAAAGGAAAAAACCCCAAGATACAGGTGCTTTCCAAGTATATGGATGTCAAATGGAGCTGAAGTCACTGAAGATAGCATTTCATTATATCCACTGGCTTACAACATGAGAATCTAAATACAGAAATAATTAAAGATTTGCTTGTGATTTCACAAACATAAGTGCCAAGGTTCCTCTAGTGTCTAATGGGATTTAGATCAGACCCTTATTGTCCTCAGTCACTGTTAATCAATTTAAAAATTTATTGCTAAGAAATTAGGGGATTTGGGCTTTTGCCATTTTTAATTCTGTGACATTTTGGACTATTATTGTATAAGGTATATTTTAAACCCCCGTGTTGTGTAAGCCCCATGTCTCATAATGCAGCAAACATCTGCCAGAGTTTGGAGGTCAAAGTGTTTTGAAAATAGAGGGTCTAGGACTTAATAAACATTCACAAATTTATTGGATTTGCAAGTATTAAATGAATTGCATTTTTTTTGCCTTTTATAAAAAGAAAGTGCAATTTATTTTCATAAAAGTAAGTAATTGGTATGTAGCAACCCACCTCCTTATGAATAGTAGTCTCAAAAAAAGACCTACCTGTCAAAAAAGAGGTCTCAAACCTCTCTTTGTTTCCTGCTAAAAAAATGTTATCAGTTTCTAGTAATCCAATCAATATAATCTTAATTTAATGTTTAGCTTGGGCCCAACATTCTGTGTATATTTGTATAGGGAAAACTACCCCAGCTCATGTATTGCCCAAGTCTTGACGTTTGAGTTCAGATGAGTTGTTAAAAGAAACAACTGGACTGAATTTATTCCTGTCTTTGTGTTCCAGGAATTAGGTGGCAAGTAGGGAAGATACAAATATATCATTTATAAACCAGCTGGAAGTCAGTGTGGTGTCACCATTGTGTTAAGCTGGAGCAGCCCTGGAAACATGTTGCAGTGTACAGTCCCCGTGCAGGAATGCAGCGCTGGGATAGTCTGTCTCACCTTGTGTGAAGACGCATTTATCACTTGGCTCACATTTCATATGTTCCTGTGCTTAATATGGAATAGATCTCTGTTGGCTCCACATGTTTCATGTTTCATGTCTCTATGAAAAACTAAACCAATTGCAGTAGACAAGTGTTTGGTTAATCACACTGATTTTCCTGTGTTCAGTTTGCACCTTTACAAAGCATTAGTGCTTGGGAATGCATCCCTTAGGTGATGTGAGGCAGAGGGAATCTGTCTTGGGAAGAGGAATAAGGCTATGGGGACTCAGGAGTGGGAAGATAGGAGGAAGAGTGGTCTCTCAGTTAACCTTTATATCAATTATACACACATGCAATCCATGCTGGTAAATTTTTAGTTTTTCACAGATAGCTTATGGGATATGCATGTGAGAATGTGGTATTTTTAAACACAGCCTTGCACTGAAAACACTCTACAAAGTCTGGGGATAAAGGTGGAGGGTTAGGAAGCATGAGAATGCTACACTCTTCAGGTATCAGCTAACAGGTCATAGCCAGAGCAATAGGTCTGAAATATCCTGACTTTTTTTCAGGTGCCAAATCCACTATATGCCACTTATTTAATAAGTAGTAGTATTATACAGTAAGTATTTAATAAGGTAGTATTGACACATTTAATATGGACGGATTTATCAGCTTCTTCTGTTGTCCTTTAATGTTTGACACATTTACTCATGTTTCTTCTGAGTCTCAATTTTTCAGCTTCAGAGCAAGCTGGATATTGCTGAAATAAGTACTTGAGAAAGGTCTCTCTAAATTTGTATTGTGGACATTGGACAGCTCTGAGTCTGGTCAGCACATTTAACTTACTTCTCTGTTAAGAAATGAACTGTATTTGAAGGGTAGCTCTAGGTGTAATTTTCAAAGCTGATCTAACAGCAAATTTTTCTGAGCACTTTTTACCTCTGTCTGGCCTCATATAGTGATGAATCAAGTGATGCTATGCTGTGTGTCAGGTAATTTCCCAATGGATAGTTTAAACTGAGAAGCATTTGCTTAAAATAATCAGCATC